>JAUBOD010000940.1:667539-677843 GCA_032353885.1 Nothura maculosa
TGGAATTTTTTAAGTTAGAATTCAGCTGCACATGATTTGTGAAAAATATAACTAATGAAAAACATTGAAAAATCAAGACTACTAGGCTACAGACAAAGGTAATGACTTGTAACTTAGTTTAATTGCAACTGTTGGACTGTTGCAAATAGAGTAAGGAGAGACTAAGTTAATAAGCAGAGTTAATGTCTTTCATTAGACAAAGATATAGAAGGAGTCAAGCAAAACAAATGCAAGGTAAGGATATAGAGCTCTAAGGATTTTACAGTCTTCTGCATGCTGAACCTCTGACCAGTTGGGTAGTTTTGAAGGGCAAAATTACTAGTCATGCCCAAGACTGGTGCATATCTGATTAGATAAATCTGATTAGATCTCATAAATGACTCTTAATGTAGAAAGAAATAGCTTGTTGCTCTTGGTGCACAAGGCTGAATTATCAAATCTGGGAATAGTACATCCGAGGATTTCCTGGGGTGCTGCTGAGATGCCAGGGGATACCTGACATCCCTGGCAGCAGCCAAGCTTGGGCACTTCTCCTTCCCCCAGCTGGAGGCTGGTTTGCACTTTCAAAACTGTCTTTACTGGAAGAAAAAAAAAAACAAGCTGGGATGTTATAGCTAGTCAGAAAGCCTGGGGAAACACCAACCACAGTCTCGCCCTTTTAAGAAAGAAGTGCTACATTTCTGCCAGCTCTGTCTAGGAATTTGGCTTTTCAGTCCTGGCTTAGCCTTGGAGATAGAGGTGTTGCGAGCAGCGTGCATTGGGTTTTCTCCGATCTTACTGACAGGGGGAGAGTATCTGCTCTGGGGTTAGCATGGCTGTACTACTAGGGACACTTGGGCTCTGCAATATGAGGGTTACCAAACTGTACTTTTTACATCGGGCCCACACCCTGCCCTATTGCATCTTTCAAGTTCCTTGGGATATGGTGTTTTGACTTAGTCTATTGGATTATCTGATGTCTTCATCATCGCTCTAGACTATCTTGCTCCTTTTTTCCTTCTCCAAGCTCCCCAAACCAGCAACTCAGCCACCACAGTGAGAGCTTTAAGAGGAGTCTGACCAAAAAAAACCCATTGCCCCTGGACCTGCATATTTATTTAATGCTTGCTTTTTGAGGCATGCAACCTGCTGACACTTTTCAAAGTGAGTGACTGCATTTCTCTAGCGCTGGCAGCCTGGAATGAAAAAGACATCTTGCCTCCAGGGACACCTGTGGCTCTGAGTGACAGGACTCTGCACGGTAATTAATCTGCCAGCCGGCTTTGGTGATGGCACTGGAATTTGGGACAAACACTTCAACACCCGCTCCCAATGGAGATGGGGGAAATGGGACTCTCGCGAGGTGCAACATTCCTTGCTATCTGCTTTGCATTTCTGAGACACGTGGTTTGAGTCCTGACCAGCGAGCTGAGGAGAGACAGCCCAGCTTAGTTAACAAAAACATGAGCAAACACTGGGGCTGGCTGCAAACACCCAACAGCAAGCTTCCTTTCTTATAAAATATTCAAAATCCACAGGATCCTTGCTGATTGCTGGAGTTCAGGCGAAGCATGAAAACGTAGCCTTGAGGCAAATGAAAAAATAGCCCTAGTGCTGTTATGCAGCTAGGTGTAACTAGTATTGCTTGACAGGTCACCAATTAAATTGAGCTGTTTTCTTATTTGCTTATGTGTTTGCTTGCTTTTTTTTTTTTGTTTTGCATCTTTTTTTTTGTTGTTGTTCCCAAAGGAGAGGGAAACTTCTTTGTTGTGTCCTGCAGTTGTAATTTGGTTTGCCCTAGCTTTTCGTGTGCTGTTGAGACAAGCTGAGTGGAAATTCCAGTTGCGTGTTTTCATTTGTTCCCCATTGGCATGTGGGTTACGGGAATGGAGCGATGGGCCTGTTGGCCTTCATGTCATTAATCTTCTGGGAACAATGAAAAAGGAGCATTTCAATGTGTCCTGTGCTTTCCGGCAGACCCTAGCTGAAGGACTCTTGTGCAGAGAGTTGAACAAAATAAGGGAGAGGAACAATAAAAAGAATCTCTGAGCGGTGAGCACGTGTCAGACTGTGTCACTAGAAGAAGGTAGCATTTGAATGCTGGGTTTGAATGCTTGTCATCTCACCAAGGGGAGACAGGCTTTTCACATTTAAAGGGTCAGAATTCCAAAAAGTCAATAGATACCCACAGCAACTTGTTAAAGGCTGTAGAGATGAGCATGTCCCTCCCCCACAGTTTCTTGAAGGCCAAGCCTGATGTTGTAGCGCGTTGTGGTTCTTGCTGGTGAATGATGTTAAATTCTATATTTATTTAGTTATTGTTGTTATTCTGAAGCATTCTATTTTTCCTGTCATGTATTTCTCGCATGCTGTCCTCACTGCTGCCTGCCTGACACATTCGCCCCATCCCATCTCCCGCGTGCTCTGTGCTGAAGGGTTGGTGTTTATTTAAGTAATTGCATTGTGCTGAATTCAAGGGGAGCTCACCAGGATGAGGCCTCTAGAACCAGCGACTCACAGCTTCCCTGCTTGAAGTGCTACTTCCCCGCAAAGCTGAGTTTAAAGCAGTATGTGACAACCTCTCTTTCCAGGCATGTATATTCTAGGCTGCCATTTAGCTTAAGGAGTTCCAGACTTGTTGGTAAAGGAGGTGTCTGAGGAAACCTCAGCATTTTGACTATAGGGCTGGGCAGACAACAAAAAATTCCATTTTTGCTAAATATTTCAAGGTGTCAACACTTATGTCAAAGTGGAATGAACCCAAGACTCTCCCAATTGTTTTTGCCAAAGAAGCAGGGGGGGAGGGAAAGGGAGGAGAAGTTGAGGGAAAAATAGTGTATGCACTGCACAATAGCCAACAGCCCAGACATGAGGCTATTCACAACCGGGAAGTCGGTTGTAATCTGGAAGAGGAAGAGCACTCTTGCCACCAAACTACTTGCTGCATACTGGGGTGGGCCGCCTCAGACTAGACAACCTTTTCTGCATCCAATAATAAAAAGAAGTGTGCCTCATTGAAAGCAGCTAAAACAATAGGTCTCCAAGGCAAGTTTCATCTTTAATTGATGCTTTTTTTCCAAGGGGGAGGGGGAACCACCTTTCTTTTTCTTTTTTTTTTATTCTTCTGCCAGCTCCAATTATAGCATCCTTTTCAAGTATTCTTCACAGTCAAAAAGATCACAATAGACCTAGTGTTATTGGAATTGCTTATCTCTTTCATATTGTTCTAGTAGGGGAGTGGAGGGGTAAATCTGAAGTGTACTTAGAATATTCCGGTGTTCGGAATAACCTGAGTTTCTGCTAAACTGTAAATGGATGAGTACTGAGCTCCAGAGTCCTTAACTTTTTGCAAAACCAATGTTGAGAAGAAAAGGAAAGAAGCTCTCAAGAGAAGGATTTTCTGAGAATGAGGTGTGTGTGAACGAGAATAGCACACTCAGATGAAGAGAGATGGGGGAGGCTGCAGTAGGAAGAGAGAGGAGGCTCCTTTCGTGGAGGGACGTTGCTTATGGGCACCAGTGCTCTGAAGCACCTTCTTGAGCTTCACGAGCCTTAAGGCCCTGGAGAAGGCCAACAGTCTGTCCAGTTGCAATCAGGAGACACAATTTCTAAAGCTCCTCCTTTGAAAATGGTAAATGCCATTTCCCAGTGCACTTAAAAGCAGCCAAGAGATTGCCCATGGCTTCTTGGGAATTTTTGGAGCCCTTCCTTTCCACAGTATGGGCAGTGAGTGCCCATAATGATAACTTTAGGACTTTTGTTAGGGTTTTGATAGTGTTTTCTTGGAAGAATAAGTAAGGAAGTGTGTGCAAGGCAACCTCCAGCAAACACGGCTGCATATCATGGTCTGTGTGCTATGTGCACTATATTTACTCTAGAATAAATAGTAAATATTACTGATAAGGAAATAACTAATATGTGCCAGAGATTTAATCACATGTTATTGGAATTTTCATCCATGAAAACAATAAAAGGATTGGATTGGATCTTATAAACCGAAACTACTTGACTGAATATTATGTGTGAATTTGTGTTTGGAAGGGAACTGCTGCAAAATACCAATTTATATGTCGGTGGGAAAGGAGGAAAACATAAGTATCTTTGAAATGAAAAATGAATGGCTTGACAGGAGCACATATTTCCTAAGAAAAGTCTTTCATGTGCTCTGCAGTTTTAATAATAAATGATAGGATTCTCAGTGTATTAAGCACTGTAGCATTACAAGCAGAAATCACATTAGTAAAACTGCATGTTTCAATGTTCAGAGTGAAAGGGTAACGGCTAAGAAAAAAATATTATTTTTCAGTGTGTTATCAGGAAGCCAAGAAAATATAGGTATCTTGTAAACCAAGTTTGAAAGTTCACAGGAGTTGATTTCAAAATCGGGTTTTAGTGCTGCTGTTAATATGTTCTGAAGAAAAATAGTAATTTGAGGTTATATCAAAGAAAAAGTACTCCATGCTTGTGGCTATTAAACTTTCTGTAGTGGACAGCTTGATGAAGAGGGAAACAGATCAAGTTCTGTTTAACCCTCTTTATCATAAATATTTCCCTCACTTTGACCAGATTTATTCGTGGGAGAAAGGCACCACTGGAGCAATGTCTAGCCTGATGCATAGCTTGTTGGCATGTGGGGCACGTCTGCCCTGGCCAAAGAGGTAGGAGGCAGAAACCTCTAATAGCTCTTGGTCTGGAGGGAGCTTAGCAACAATTACCGTGGCCAAATGAGACGCCTCTGGGGCCCCAGACGCCATCCCCACCCTGAACACTGGTGTTTTGCTGGGATAGGAAAGCTCATCCAGACCTAATTGTAGTCCATGCTCTGATGTGGCTTCAGGTTCAAGTCCTTTCACTCCTGTTTTGGCATGGAGAGGTGAAGCAAGGCCTCCCATCAGCAACTAGAGGGCCATGATCATTGGATTATTTGGGAAAGTGGGATTTTCTTGGTCTAGTTTTATTTACTTCATTTATTAAGTTTTTCCCCAAGTCTTAAGACCAGAATGTTGGAATGCAGTTTCCCATACCATCCCACATGCACCCTTGTATGGGCCCACCTCTGCAAGCAGCATTTCTCAGATAATAGTGCAACCTGACTCATGCTTCATAAAACTATTATGGTTGGGAAAGACCTTCAAGATCCTTTCATTCCTCCCTACCTTTCTCTCACCCACCTATGGCATTTCATCTCATGCTCAGTTTGGAAAACTTTAGGTCAGACTTGGTTACATGTTTGCACATCTAATGAGGAGTGGGAAGCCCTGAATCATGACCAATGCCCCTGGATGATGCTGTGTTACAGGAAAAAATAATAGCAACAGAGACAAGAATTTGCTGGTATTTGAGCTCTACTCAGCATCCTGAGCCTCCCTGGGCAGTCTGCAGCCACATGTTTAATCCCACATATGTTGGAAAAACTCTTCTAGCTTTGGAATAGTTACTTAGATCTTGGTATGTCTCAGTTCCTCCAAGGTATTTTATTCCACCTTCATGAACTCTTTACCTCAGTGTGTGTGACAGAAGACACCACATATTGGTGGCTACAGAGAAAAGGCACAATGAAATTAAAACTAGAGATACACTAAGAGCAAATTTAATGGTTATGTTACTGTAAGGCAAGTTCTTCCAGACATATCTGAAATTTAAAGTCTAGGCTAATGTTAACATATAACATTAACAGCATGTATATTATACATCATTTTGAATGCATATATTCATACATATACTTTTCATCATTATTAATGTAATCAATTTCACGATTTCAGTGGCTTCATTTCTCTTGTATCTACAATGCATGAGGAAATCATTTTGTTCAGTAAAGTAAGTTTCAAATACACAATCTTTTATTTCCTCAGTGTTATCAGAGGAGAGCAGCATAGTTTGGAAGGAATGCAGCAGCCTGGAAGCAGATGAATACTGCTTTTATTTTTTTGCAGGTGTCAGTGTTCATGGGGGAATAGCTGTAGCAAGAATTTTTGGAATTAATTAACACCTACCAGAAATATCTCAGGCCCCAGACCAGCAAAACTACTAAGCATGAGCTCAACGCGGAGCTCTGCCTATTTTGCAAGTCACTTATGTGCATGATGTTAAACAGCAGCTTAATTGCTCTGCAAGATCATACAAAAGCAGAGTTGGAAGGGACTTCAGGAGATGACCTAGAGCAACCCTGGCAGCTGTTTCTGTAACAGTTCTCCAATGACGGGATTTGTGCAACCTCCTCTGGTAGTCTGTTCCAACTGCTGAACTATCCCTCAAGTGAGGAATTGAGCTAACTGGAAAAAATCTGTATTTGTGCACAATGAACTGAATTCTCGATGCAGAGAACAACCAACCTCTGTTCTTCTTGTTTTGTAAAACCTGTTTTTCAATGCTGGATACGCCTTTTTTTTATGCTAGATTTTTTTTTCTGTACTAGAAGACAGTTCTTCCAACCATTGCTGCATATCATTCTTAAATCATATATCCTTGCTGCTCTCTTGTGAACTCTCACTAGTGCTTTGATTTTTTTGTCTCAATGTGATCCTCTGTGATTCCCCACTAGTGTCACACAGAGCAAGCTGATTGTCTTGTGTCTCACATTCTGCCCTCCTATTGATACACCTTGCAAAAAGATTCAGACTTTTTGTGTGTGCACAGTGGGTTTGTGGTCTTCTGCAATCCTAGCATCATTTCCTGGCATGCAGCTTCTTATCTGGCTATTCATTCTTTTTTAAATCAATCTATTTTAAATTTTCTCTGAATTTCATGCTACTGATTTGAAACCCCTCCCAACTCTGGATCATTTGCCAGCTTTGTAAGACGGCTCTGCTCACTGTCAATCCCTGTGTCTAATGAGTAAAATGAATTGAGCAGAGACTAGGACAGGACTTTCTATTTGTTACTTCATGATTTGTAACTAATCTCTAAGTGCATTTTTTCACTCAATGGTGCATTCAGCTGAGTGTAACTTCACTTCAATCATATTTTCCCATTTTTCTTCTCAGAATATCATGAAGGAAAATGGCATCTTGCCTCTTGCTTTGTCACTGGACTACCTACCCTGCAAAAGAATCAGGCTGACATGCCTTGCTCCTAACAAATCCAGGTTTTCCGATATTTGTCAACATATTTTCTCTTAACTATTTGTTCTGAAGTCTTTCTGTTTATCTAAGTAAGACAGATTAATTTTAAATTCCTTTTGCTCCCCTTCATAAAGATAGATACCATTTCTTCTGTTTTACAGATCTCTGGGACATCTTCTTTAATACCTGAATTTCTGTAGATAATAAAGAATAGCCGAGACTGCTTTGATTAGTTCCTTAATTATACTAGTGTGAATTTCATCAGGCCTCATGAATGTGTAAGCATTTATCTTATCTAAATATTAACTAATTTTTTAAAAAAAATCTTTTCCTAGTTTGGTCTTGATACTTAGTACCCGTTAAATCAATTCTGCTGAGTATGTGGTTGTGTTTGTCTTTTACAAAGACTTAACCAGCCTTCTCTTGTCCAATCATTTTTTGTTGTTGTCTTTATTTAACAAGTAAGGCTTTCTTAGTGTTGTCTGCTGATTTCTGGACATTTGGGGAGCCTCTTATATCTCTTCTTGGTTGTTACTTGTTTTGCACTTGGGTGTTAGTGCTATTTCTTTAAGCTCATTAATCACCATGTGTCTGCACTTTCAGGTCTGTATGGATTTCTTTAGTATTGAGATCGTCCATCGGCTCCCAGCGTTCTCTTATTAGTCTTCATCTGTAGTTCCTTTTCCATCTGCACCTCAGATGATCTTGCTGTTATTTCACATAGTCTCTTTTTTAGTCTCAAATAGTAACTTTTCTACACTTTTCTGTAGAATTTCTTCCTGTGAGAACTGACTTGCTACTTCTATGATGCTGCTGAAGTTGGCTTTCCAGAAGCTAGTGGTTGTCTTGGGAGGGTTGTACTTTTTCATTAATATGACCATTTTGTGACCAGCATCACTGCTTTGCCTTGCATGCTGAAGTTCTGCCCTATTCAGCAGAATGAAAACTGAAACGCACACCCCTTCCCCAGAGAAGCATTATTCTATCTTGGAAACATTTTTTCTCTTTTCAAGTATTTTAAGAATAGGATGGACTATGACCTGCCTATTCTATTAACTAGGCAAAATTTCCCCATTACCAAGCCTTTATTTGCCTGGGATTTGCAGTAGCCTTGGTCTGGTTCACTCTCTGCATGTGCTGCTTTTTATATTGAGGTCTTAATGAGGTTTATATGTTTCATTATGGGAGACGAGTCTGTAAGCTGAATCTGTTATGAAGCAGTGTCACCTCCAATGACCTAGGCATGCTTCCATATTAAATAGGGTACATACACTGAAGATGGCAAAGCATTCAGAGATTGGTTGCCAGTTGGATGTCTGGTGATCAGCCCATGGCAATAGTTGTTCTTTAAATGTGTGACTGCATCCAGTTAGTTATATACTTCACTGTAAAAATAGATATGCAAAAGTTTCAGCAGTTCTAAATGGATGAATACTATGGGCAGGGGCTGCTTATATGGTATCTAGGAAATTAATACCTGCAGGAGTCCACAAAAAAAATGTTTCTAGTGTTGATAAATGTTGCTATTCATCAAGAGCTTAAGGCTGGTCATCACGAGGAGACTTTTCCTTCAGTGATGCTGTCAGTCAGCTTTTATTCTCTGCAAAGGAGGATGGGGAGGCAAACGAGCGCATGGAGGAAGTTGTGACCCCCATGCCCAGCACCCTTAGGCTCCCCTAAGGCATGGATCCTACTGTAGGGCCAAAAGCTTCCCCCAAAGGATGACTACTCACTCCCACAGAAGAATAGGAGTTCCCAGTGACCATACCATTTTTTACCAGTTTTAGTGGTGCAATTGACAGCACTTTTACCCAGCAATTATTCTTGAAGCAATTCCTTTTGTATTTGTTGACTGTTTAACCTTTTGAAGAGCTGATGGGCATCTCGCGCTTGCCCGGTCCAGGCTGCTGGCCGCGTGCAAATTCTTGGAGCTCTTTATCAGAAGCCTCCCCCTCTCCTGTTTAACAAGTGCCATGGTTACAAGCGCCTCTAGACTGATGATATTCACATGCAGGAAACAATGCAGGGAAAACAGGATTTGCACGGCTCCGGCTGCACTGCCCCAAGAATTCCAGGAAGCGATTGTACTTTATGAAACCGTCTGTGCTCTGTTAGATTGTCTATAGCTTTTAAGGTCAAGCCATAGCACGCCACGTTTGAAATGCCCTTTGTAATAACGGAGACTGTTTATGAACCAGAGTACAGGCTGTATTGTTTACCCTGCGCTTTGGTTAAAAGGTGCTATATTTCAGCCTGTTTTGCAGGATGGCATGGGGAATCTATCAATCACGGGCCTTTCTGGCATGGGCTTGGGTTGGGTTCAAAGAGGGGATGTCCATCATGTCATCTGAAGCATCCCCCGGCATGCGGGAAGTCACGCAGCAAGCAAGCGCGGCGGCTCTACCAAGTGAACAAAAGGGCAGTGGGGGAAAAGCAGGAGTGCCCACCAGAGTCCCAGGGAGGCTCCTGGAGCTTCCCGTAACACGAGGAGAGGTGAGGGCACGGGAGCCAGCATGCTCAGTCTGCAGAAAGGAGCCAGGCGCCAGGGCCGTGCCCAAGCGGGGCAACAGTGGCATCAGCTGCTTTCCTAGGAAAATTCTGGGAAATAGCCATAAATTCAAGGTCCTTTCTCTGCTGGCTCCCTGATCTCCTGAATAGCAGGGAGCTGTGGCTGATGCCAGCATGGATCTGGCCACTGATGTTTAAACCAGCCGCAAATCACAGGAGGGCTCAGACCCAAAATGCTCCAACAACCCGTTCCATGCACCTTTTGTGTGAGCAGAAAAAGAGGAAATTTTCCTGCTAATCGCTTGCTTTCCATTGTGCTGGTTTGCTAACTGACATCTCGGATGCTAACCCTCTTCAGGCTAAAACCATTGCTCCCTGAAAGCAGGCTGCTGGCGCAGCTTGCCAGTCATGCAGAAAAACTGGATTTAAAATGAACGAGTGCTTCAAGGCTTGAGCCTTGATAGCAAAGAGGGAGGTGTCTGTGCAATTCACTACACTCCTAACCAAGAAATGAACCTTTTTTGAGAAAATGAGTCAGGTTAATCTTGCAGTGACAGCACACGTGCTGGTAGAGGAGAGCCGCCCAGGAGCCATGCTGAGAGCTGTAAGGTCTGCCTCTTAAACTCACATATCACAGAATGACAGAATCTACAAGGTTGGAAGGGACCTCTAGAGATCGTCTAGTCCAACCTTCCCGCTCCAGCAGGCACCTAGAGCAGGTGGCACAGGGCGGCATCCAGGCGGGTTTGGAGACCT
>JAUBOD010000940.1:711631-726197 GCA_032353885.1 Nothura maculosa
AGGGAGAGGAAGAATCCGTCCAACGTATAAGAAAATTCATGTGATCTATCACCAAATAAGGAACTTTTGAAGGTCTTGCTTTTTTTTGCTCCCTGATGAAAAGGTCGGGAACAGCATCTTTGCGGGGTAAGAAGATTCTCCTCACAGTTTCTAATACACTGACATTCTTTTTTTTTTCCATTGAGCAATGAAGGGGAAAAACATCCTACTCGTAAAATCTGAAGAGGGGAAAAGAAGCACTAGGGAGGTCTTGCTTCAGCTTGGCAGTTCAGCAAAGCTGGAATTCATAGTTATTCAGTGAAGAACCTGAGCATGTACTTAACTGAGTTCCAGAATTAAGGACATGTTAAATATTCTTTTAAATCAGTTCCAGAATTACAGCTGAATGTATAGAAGGGATTTTTGATTTGCTGACAGCTATGGGAAAATAGAGAAGTGATTTTTTGGATTGAGCCAATGAATATTTAAACAAAAATTCACTGAATTAAGATCTAAAAAGAAGCACTTGTGGCAAAGAAGTATCTTGATTGGTCTGAAAGGGTGTTGTTTTGAATTTGAGCTTTCTGAATATTTTTTAAATACATTTTGAAAGTCATTTCAAATGGAAAATTTGCTTTGTGCTTGAAAAGCAAAATATATCGCTATCAAAAATGTCAAAGTATGATATTTTGACTTTTTCAGGTTTGTTTGTCATGCCCACGCCCGCCAGCTACAGCTGTTTCTAAGAACAAACACTTTGAAATCGACCTAAATTCAAAAAATATTTCTTTATCACAGAGCAAAATATTTTTTTACCTAATATTTCAGACAAAAGCATTGTCCAGTTGTGATCTAAGTGCTGCAGGAAACAATAACATTTTTCCTCCTCTCTGCATAATCCTTCAAATATGATATATCCTGGCTACAGATGTGGTTCCCAGGAAATGGATTGTTGACGAGTGAATGCAGGAGTGAATATGACCCCAGAGACATGGGTTCCCCACACAGATCTCCCAGATGATTTATAGGTAATTCTTGTGCAACGCCAGATCAACAGCCACACTGAATGCATTCCTGCAGCTTAAAATCATCAAAGTTTCTACATGCAGTGCGTAGATTATTCATGAAACTTTAAGCTGCTATTTATAACAACTAGAGCTAGCTACATCTGGTATGTCTGAACTCAGCCTCTTCGTGCCAGACATTATGTCCTTACCTGGTGCCGGGCTTGCTATACCCATACTCAGAATCAAGAGCTGTGGAACCAAGTGAAATCATCAAGCTCGTTTTTTGCATCTATAATTTATCGTGAGCATGTAAAGATGCTAAGTAATATGAGCATTTAGGAGTAAAGCAACATGAGAACAATGGGTTTGATATTTTATCTTACTAGAATATATTTTTCACAATGTCATGATGATAAGGTATTACAAATTCCCCTCAGCTTTCTCCAGTTGTACTTGTATGACAATCTATTTGGTTTCTTAGCATCTAGCCTCTTGGCTCTCCTTGGTCTTAGAGTTCAACATTGAAGAAATTTTAGCAGGTTGGCTGGAGCTGGGAAATAGGATCTTCCCAACTGACTGCTCATTTTTTAATCACTAACTGTCTTGAGGTGTTTATCAGGGGTTAACTTTTTTTCTCCTATATATCTACAAGTTTTGCCTGTATTTGCCAATTAAACTAAACCGGCATGGATATAGAATCAAAATTATTTGAAAAAAATGGGTCAATGTGTACTATTCCAAACCTATCACAAAGCATCTGCCACGTGCTTAATCTGCTTTTGATAGTGGGGAGGCTGCCTTCACTTAAGCCTGCGTCTTAAGCTACTGCTTCAGCCTCCTGTGGTTTGACAGTCCATGACTGGAGTCATGGCAAGATTTCTTGTGCTTACTGTGCAGTGTTCAATCTAGAGCCATGAGATTCAGTATCAAGCAGTATCTCCAAATGGCTTGTTCTGAGCATTTAACCAGGTTCTGAAAAGCCAGGATCCATGTTAGCAGCCTTCCACATCAAAATATTTTTTATTCCTAAAAATGGTCTTTTTTTGTTTCTTTGAGATTGTGAAAAGAATATTTTGAAATTCTGAAAAGAGGGAATTAAATGAGGGGGGAAAAAAAGCACTTAAAGGGGGAGGTGGGTATTATGAAATTTTTGCTTTGTCCATTGGTCTGCAGTTGTCATGTTGCAGTTTAGGGCAATCAGTTTGTGTGTTTCTAGCTTCAGCATTTCTCCCTCCATCTCTCAAATTAAATAAAACTGTAGATGTTCCCTTTTCATTTTGGCTGCTGAAGTCACAGTAATACCGGAGCAGTAAGGGAAAAGAGGTTGGGTTTTATATTGCATGGACTGCAAAGAGAAGGAGGCTGTAGCAAAGCCATGCATCTGTTGGCCCTCTACCTCTAATCTTGCATCTAAGTCTGCACATGTAGTCTGTGTGTGTCTATATGTTACAAAAACTTCTGAGCTAGTTATGGAAAGAATATAGCACACCAGCTCTACCTCCTGTTGGGGCCAGTGAGTTAGAGGAAAACAACCTCACCTGCCAACATAAGTAGCTCCTAGAACAGCTGTAGAAGGTGACTACGCCTCAAACAGAAAGAGGATATAGCTGAAAAGGTCAGTGCTAAGAAGTACCAGTAGTAACTTCTTGTTTGGGGGCAACCTAGCTTACATGTAGAAGACAGCACAGACTACTGCATTTCATGGAAGCAGCAGTATGAGATCTGTCTCAGTCAGGACTTTCCTGCTGATCTTCATCACAAGCAGCTGACCAGCACTGCTAACAAGCAGCTAAGGGAATGCTGCTTTCACTAGCTGTGCTGATTTGACCGTTTCCATTTCTCCATGGTTATAAATGGAGAAGTGGTTTTAAGAAAGGTTGTCTTTGGAGGATTCTTCTGTGGTCTCTGGAATAGACGACAGTAGAGGATCCAGTCTTCCTGGTAAGCAGCATTAACGTTTTCACTTGATATCACCTTCATTAGAAGCAATTGCCCAGGCCTGTGTTCCTTGAGCACATAGGTTACTGTTCCACAAGAAAATATGATTGGAAAAAATGATATCAGAATTAATAACTGTTAAGTTCAATCCAATACTTGTATGCAGATAGTGTTCTGCTTTGTTAGGGGGAAGAGCAGACACTCTGCTTCCATCAGAGTTGGGACAGTGGACCTGTCAGTCACTTTGACTTTTAATTCAACAAAGGTAAATGTGCTTCTTCAGGCCTTTCAGGGCCTTCTCTCATCGCAGTTGTATATATTTACCTACTGATTCACAGATAAGCACATGCCAATATTTTCTTGTGTGAGCAAAACTTCTAGAAGTTTTAGACTACCATGACTGTATGTATTTTTGCATGCACAGAGAAATACATAATTTAGTAGTACACTGGCAATTTCAGTTTTCCAGCATGTGTATGCAACACTGCATGCTAATCTACCTTTGCAGCAATATTGTTGCTTGCCAGTAATATCAAGCAAGAATTTGAAATGAGAAGGGCACAACCAGAGAACTTCTGCTGCAGCAACATTGATAATAGAGACACTGTGTGCATATATTATGACACCTTATCAAAAAAGTAACATTCAATCTAAAATGATGTTTGTCAAACAGTGCAGTGATTGAATATAGTCTTAGTCATTAGCATAACAATAATGTAGCAAATATTGAAATAGTAGACATCACCTAGAACTTCAAACATAGATACATATCTGAAATGATTCCATCAAAAATTCAACTAAACTTGTCTCTCTTGAATGTTGGTATTGTCGAAATGAATCCTATGAAACAGGGACATTTAGTAGAGAGGTCAACATCTTAGACCACCATGGTACAGTGGAAAATAGAACAAGTTTTGATTAAAGTTTCAACATTTTATCAGATCCTTTATGCTGCAAAATACTCTTTAGCTCAAGGGGTAAACTACTCTGTTGGTGACTGAAATGGAGGCTTTTATAGACAGTATTATGTTTCCAGACACCCTTTTTTCCACACCAAAACAACATTTAGCATTATATAAGGCAAATTCAGAGTTAGAGGAAATAAAATGTGTATAAATCTGTCTGGATCTAATATTCTTCTGCTATTCTGTGGCAAATCAGCAGTGCTACTACAGTAATAGGTGTTAGTGGAATCGGTTCTTGAAACTGAATTAAAAAATCTTACGTGTGTCTAGTCTGTGGATTTTTTTTCAGGTTTCCATTGTGTGTAATTTAGTATCTATCCACTATCATTCTCATTCTCGTTCTATTCTTTCAAATTAGGTGTGACTAGCACTGCTTGCACTCTGTTTTGGTTTCATCAAAATATGAAATACTGAAAATACAAACTTCTAGTTAGTGGTGACTAACTTCACTAACACTTCAAGTTAGTGGTGACTTTTGGGATTTATTCTATTTCTCTCCTTTTTAATATCCTTGCTTTGATTTTTACAAAATAAATCCAAATTTCCTTTCATAGAAAAAAGTCTAGTATTTCTTTCTCCTTTTAACTTGGACGTATAATCTGAAGCAGATTCTCACGCATATAGAGGGAGTGGTCAGCTTGATGATATCGCACTGGAAAGGAAATGGAAGGGAATAAAAAAAGCAAAAGACTATTCATTTCTTGAAGACTTTGGTTTCTTTCTTTAAAAAATCTTATCTGTGAGTCCTTTCTCAATGATTAATTTGATTTCTTCAAACATGTACTGAGAGTTAGCAGCAGATACAATCTTTTCCTGATGGCTTTTGGGTATATCCTTCTCTTAACTTTGAAATAAGTTGCATGTGACTTTTTGGGAATATCTATCTGAAGTTTTGTCTTAGTTTGCCAACCTTGGTATTTCTTGATTAACAAGGAAAGGAGCATGCAGCATCTCACAAAATTCCCAGAACAAAAGGCCAGTATGTGCTTCATGTTACTAAAAATTTTGGGGCTCCCATTACTTCACTAGAGTTGAACATCATTTTTCCCACAAGCCATGTGGTTTGAGAGCTCTGAGTTATTGCAGTTCTCCGATGGGTCTAGCAAGAGTGGAGGATTAGCTCACATGAAGAACAAGGCTTTCTGAATTCATATAGCTAACTATATATGCATTTCAGCCTTTATCTGAACTTGAGTATGAATACTACTGAAAGCCCACTAGCTTGGGAAATCTCTTGTGTGTTTCCTAGCGTAGACAAGAGAATAAGGCTAAAGATCTTGCCTTTAGGTTTTTTTTTTTTTTTTTTTTTTTAAACGTGTTTTATAAAACACACAAACTCTGGTAAACTTTGTTTTCTCCAAATCTCACTAGAAGCCATACTGCAGTTCATATAGACGAAATCAATGCAATAGTTTCTGTATTCACTTCCATTTCAGAAAATTTCAGCCTGAATAATTTCTATCTCTTGTTATGCAAGTTTGCAGATAGAAATTTCTATCATAGTAATTTTGCTCTCTTTCAAAGACACAAGCTTCTCTTGAGACTACTGTTGAAATGTAATCATTAATGTTAGATTCCAGCACATATCCTTTTTCCTAGTTACTTGATGATTCAATTTTCTTCCTGTGCCTAAAATCATAATACTGAAATTAGCCACAGTTAGATTTTGTGAAATCCTTCCTTTCAGCATGGTAATTTATACTAGTGAAGGCCTTGATGTCCTTTGCATACTTCTCGTTGGCAAAACCACTTTTTTTTAAAAAAAATATTTTAAATAATATTTCCTAGGAATATCATGCTGTAAATTTTCCTGTTTGAGGAATGCTCAAGACTGGATGTGCAATAGGCTAAAGGCAAAATTTAAAAAAAGATAATTAATGGCCATCTCTGTTGCTGCTATTAGATGACTATCTCATCTAATGTACAGTAACTTCTATTATGCTTGTTCTATCATTTTTTATAAGACTAGTTTTCATATATACATATATGCATAACTGAACACAGTGATGGATAGATATGTTATGTCCTTTAGAAAACTATAGGCCAATGATCAACAAGACATTTGGAATTATGATAAAAATTTTATGTCTTCAGGTTTACAAACTCCTTTCTTTGCAAGGACTCTCATAAGTAGTTTGTGTCCAGCATCTTCAAAATGTTGCCATCTTCATCTTTACCAATATTGAACCATCTTTACTTTCTCTATTTCATGTTTGTGTTCTAAGCATCAGTTCAAAGTCTGTCTAGTCACTTTTCTGGCCTTTACAGTAGAGGTTTGGGCAGCAGAATTGTGTCTAGAGATAGAGGATGATTTCTCTGTACTATCCACAAGTTGTGAGCAAGTGTTTTGCATTAAGAGATGACAAAAAAGGTGTCTGAATCTCCATAGCATAAGAAACAGTTAGAAGGAAAATAAGCAATTCTATAGAAAAAGGCCTCCACGAAGCAGTCCTAGCTTTATCAGGGATTTCTGAGAAGCACAAGGATAAGAACAAATCTGTAGGTTTCTCATGTCTGTAGTTTCTGATTGCCTGTGAGCAAATACCTATGCAGACTACATTCTGCTAGGCGGATAGTTAAGCAGTGAAGTATAGTGCAAATGTTGTCTCAAAACTGGTTAAAGACATTAAACTATGAAGCAAATACTTTGGAGTACAGTGTGTCTGAGCAGGTTGGTATACAGAAGTGATATTTAACAGATTCTACTAAAAATAAGTTATGTAGCTATTCAATATTTTTCACTGATTAAAAAATGCAGGTTTTTTGAAGGTCTGGTCTTTGGAACAGTTTCACTGATGAACCTCCTTTCCCTTACCATAAAAATAAAACCACTTTTTGGCAGAGTATTCTGTAATCAATTCACAAGTCTATTTAGGTCTGCTTCCAAAAGTCTTATTTTTGTATCCTGCTTTTCAGCAACTAATGAGCAGTGCAACGTACCAGCTGAAGTAGGTGCTTTGATCACATACGGGGACTAGCTGAGCATTGGCTGTTACAGCAGAAGTTAGCAGGAAAAACATTGGCATGCTGTTGAAACTTGTTTCTGACCACTGTTTATTTTATGTAAGTGGTAAAAAATGAGAAAATAGGAAACACTAACTTTTATAGGTTTGACTGGTCACTGTTTTTTTAGATTTTTGAGTTGTCAACAATAGACTACTGCTAAGGTAGACAAGTCTTTGGGGGTGGGCAGCATGGGGTGGTTGTTTGTTATTGTGAAAGCAAAAGAAAACTTTGTGAATAAGGATGGAAAACAAGACTTGGAGTTAGCTGACGACTTTTGAGGGGCAGACTGCTGCAAGCAGAAATTTCTTTACTTGAAGATCTTATAGCCCAATAATAGAAGCAGCAGTATGCGTCAAGGGCATGAAGTAGTCAAGCATCTGTTATTCCAATCACCTAAACTCAGCTTTGTTCTGCAGAGCAATAGGAGTAAGTAAAATTAAAGTTATGCTTCAGTCACGATCGAGTGCTGCATGAATAAAGATTCCTTTAAAGTTTGTAAAAGTCTGTCATGAAATTGCCACCCTAGCCTATGCAGTTCTGTTCAAGCCTGGGGCTATTAGAGAATCCCTCTTAACCAAATGGAATAACACCATGCTTTTTACAATGCCAGTAGTGCTTTAGATGAGGTAAATACTTCCTAGTTCCTAATGTGGTATTTAAGACTATAATTCACATTCCATAATTTAGGTATTAATCTTTGACTCATCCTTGACATTCTACTTACACCTACAAATACTTTGGTGCACAGTACATTTTGGAATGTAACAAATTTAGATACGCTGCCCTTTGCCAAAGAATGACTAGAGAAAAAAAGGTATTTTTTCCCCAAGCTAGTAGAATGAAAATGAAACTTCTGCAGCTTTAGCAAATTCATATGTGGTAGAACAGCATTTGTATCAAGGCAGCTTCATCTGCATTTCATACGGGGTCCATGTACCCTAGAGATGAACAAAGAGCAGAGAAAGAAACTTTTCAATCTATCATTTAAAAATTTGTTTTACGTACTTGCCTATGAGTATGCACATCTGTCTCCCTGTATATGCATGCACTCCCTGTAGAAGATTTAGGCTACAGAAATGGAAACAGTTCTGCTTTCTTCTATCCATCTCATTGATAGTTAGGTCTACCCATGTCATCTGGTTCCTAGGGGCTGCATTTCTCCAGTACTATTCTCCAGTACATACTATTCCAATATTCTAACTTTATTTAACACCTTCAAAAGTATAGATCAGACAGAAAAATGGTCAGTTTCTGTTTTTCTTTTCCCAGTTAGGTTTTCATGTGTGCTGGTGGAATCCCGTGAGGCTTATATGCTGCATGCATTCGATGCATATGGTACATTTAGTTCAGGAAGCAGAGGCTGATAATTGCTGCCTCCTAATAATACCTCTCTCAGTGCTGCTGCTCTCCCTGCAGCACCTGTTTAGATACCTGTCTAGCACCCACGTCAAAAGTTTGAGTGCTGTTTTGAGGCATAAGCAGATGTGTGTCAGAGACCAAAACTTGAAGTACAAAGTCCTGCTTGAGATTATGGTGTCATTTTGTTTGCTGTTGTCAGTGAGGTTATGTTGCTGAAGAAATAATATGCTGTGTTGTCTATGCTGCTTCACTTGTTTGATGATTTTTTTTTTTCCGTCCCTCCTTGCCATCAAAAGCTACTGGGTCCTGAATCTCACAGGGCTGAAGTCTTAAGGCATGGAGGAGAAACAGAAGCAGAAAATTTGAAGAAAGGATGAAATATTAAAAATTAACATGATAAGAAAGAGAACCCCAGAAGAGCAGCAGCAGCAATAAGGAAATTTGGGGAAGGGAAGAAATGACCTGTGGCCACCTGAGAAAGGCATATGGAGAGGCTTTCCTTATTGAACCCCGAGAAGGGATTGCATATTGTGCTATGGGTTCAAACAATGGCAGGATACAGCAGCCCTGCTCTGACATCCCACTAGTAATAATGGTCTTCTTGTTTCTATGTTGGAAAGTATTTAGATGCTAAATACTTTGGAGCAGGGTTTATTTTTTGTTGCTTGCCACAATGAGCCTTTTGAGCTGTGACTACAGGCATTAGGGACTCAGGCAAATTGCAAGAGTAGCAGTAGTAGTGGAAGAGCATAAATTGTAAAAGAAGATAGTTTGAACAATCCAGAAATTTTTTAAAAGCAGGCATGCACATTGCTCAGCTAAATGTCTCCGCAAAACAGAAAATCTGAGATGAATTGAGGAATAAAACACAGCTGGGATGGAGTTGTACCTTCTAATTACAGCAGAAGGAACCCATTCAGTTAATTGCATCTTGGATGTATGATCTCCTCTGCTGCAGGGTCAGGCCTTGGTCCCTGTGGTGTGGGATGGAGCTCCTTCTCCCAGTCAGATCAGGTTTAGCCAAAACCAAGTGTTTTAGCAAAGCAAGTTGCAAGGGAAGGAGGGCAGTCTATATAAGAGCAGCAGCTACAGAGCTCTGGTTCAACTGCTCATTGTGCCCAGGAGCTAGTGCTGGGCGGTTTCAGTCTCCCTAAAGCAGCAGAAGCTGCTCCAGCCCCTCCAGTTGCCCCTGCAGCAGCAGGGAGAGCTGCCAGTTCATCTCTCCCTTGCCAAGTTTTAGCTTTTATCACATTCTGAGTATTTATTAGCTAACCCAATCTGAACACACATTGCTCTGATTATTTAGTTATTTCTCTAGGATGAATTTTTGTTGTTGTTTTGAAGTTTTTTGTTTTATTTTGATGAATGGGGGAAGATGATGCCTTTCCGCTGTGATTGCCTCTAATTTCAGAGCCCTTCTGTCTCTCACTCCCTTTGAAGCTTGCTGCTGAATTTCAGACTCACCATTGCTGTAGCCCAAATTCAGTCATCAAATAGTATGTAATAAAGGAACAAATCAAAGAGATGGTGATAAAAACCCTCAGAAAGAACAGATAGGACATATATGACAGAAGTTTATTACAGAAAAATGAATGAGTTGCAAGAGTAAAGGACCTCTGGATCTGAAAATGCAAGGACATCTCTCTAGAACTGTAATGGGGAACAGGAGGTTGGTCCATTTTTCTTTTTATATTTTTGACCAATAATAGCAGTGCTCCCTCTCATGTAGTTCTCCAGATGATTGGAAAGTCAGATGAGTCTTAAAATAAATTGCATAAATAATCATCTTTTTCAGGGTGATAGAACTCAGGAAAATAACTTTGCAGAATACAGGCCACTTTAAGGAGGGCTAGAAGCACCTTTATATTATGGAACATAGTATCTGCCAGAGACATATAATCCTTTCACTGGATCTAGCCCATAAATCAAGGCATTAGATCTCAGGATTTAAAGTAGCAGAGGAGGCCAATGACTATGCTGGGCACCTTCATCTGGTTTGGGGTATCTCAAATGCTCAGAATAGTCAGCTGTGTTCCTCAACAGTTCTCATGTTTGAGAATGTTGTGGTTGTTTTTTGTAGTCACCTACAGAGCACTCTAATTCTCCCTTGTGTAATGCAGCTCACTACATCATGTGACATGTTCTAGTGACAACATGTTATGCAAGTATTCACAACGTCCACTAGAGGAAAAGGGAAACCAAGTTCAATTTGCAGCAAAGAAATCAGGGAATTTTAAGAAGTAAAATTATAATCCTAAGTAAATTATAGTTCTGGAAAACCTTTCCACAGAGCAGTGCTTGTCTTTTATGAGTTTTAAAGCACAGGTCAGGGAGCATCTGTGAAAAGTGGGGTGGGTTAGGTTAATTTTGTGTTAGTGCAGAGGGACTAGATAATCCCTTGAGGTCCCTGTATTTCTGTGAATGTTTTTGTTTGCTCTCCTTGTATTGATCTATCCCTCTATGATTTTTATCTTTTAGATTGCAACTCCACACTTAGTAGCTGCCTTCAAAGATTTTTTTTTTTCCATGGTAATCCTTTTTCCGGGGGGCATGCTACATCTCTCCTTTATTAAACACATACTATTTGTGTGTTCCAGGTCTTACCTCCTCAAGTTTTTACAATTGTTTCCAACAAATTGCATTTTCTCAGAGGCTCCAGACATTGAAAAGAAAATTATAGCCTAGTATTGGAAGTTCACAAAAATATAAAATGGTAATATCTCCCAATGTGGTATATTCACATGGGGTCAAACACTGAGCCTTCAGAAAACAGATGTAAAGCATAGATTCATTTCAGCAGTGCTGGAATTTGGCTAAAAGAATCTGTCATATACAATGGAGAGTTGCTATAGATACTCTCCAACTAATAATTCTTTGCTTAGGGAAAGTGTTCAATTCAATCATATCCCATTTTTTCAAGCTAAACCAAGTACAGCTTATCCCCTCTCTTCCTTTATTTCTATAGCCAGACAATTCATTTTCATTTGTTGTGAGATCCATTGAAGTCTTGCTACAAGTTGTGAGTGTGGAGCTATCACAGGAATAAGCCAAGAGCCACTTGGAGCTTGAAGGAGGAAAAGGAGCTGCTTGTGTTCTTATGCATACACAAGGCAAAAATACAAACTAGATAAGAAATCTGTGACCTATCCACATGACAAGGTTACTGTCAACCATTTTATAGCTTGTCTGATATTTTCTGTGTGCAGCAGTTACCTTCTTCCTCTACATTCTACCCTGTTCCTTCTCAGTTTATTGCTATTGCCATCCCCCTGTGACTTGTAAACATATTCAGATGTTTTACATGTGGTTCCTTTCCTGGAAAGGGTTTTTTAATCAAACCTCCACCTCATTCAACCCTGCTAGGAGGCTATACGTATTTGGCAATAGTCTATATATGTGTTAGAGGATTAACCCAAGGAAACTACTGCAAGAGAGGTTCTCTTGGGAAACTTTAAGTTACTGCCTCCACCTGGTCTCAGCCACCATAGCAATGGTGCTGTGTCCATCTACCTCTGCAGCAGAAGCTGCAGTTCCTTTGTACACCTCAAAAGAAGGTGTACAAATTTTCTACTAAATTGGATGGCACTTCCCACTTTCTTACCCATGTTGAGTGTCTCTGAGAGGCATAAAATTCTGCATAAGTGTTTGTGTTTTCTCTAAACCTGCTATAAAGCTACTCATCGTATTTGTAGGTGGTAGTTGTACTGTTGTTACAGGGCCTCTTGTTTACCAAGCATCACAGGTTAACAAAGAATAAAGAAATTTAGGAAGCAACAGAGTTACCTTGTCTCTGATTTTAATGAAGTGGGCCCTTTTGATGCTTGAGAGCCCTAAATGAGGTGCCTGGGAGACATTTGAAAGTATCTGTAGACTTTCTTTGATTGCCACAACAGTGTGGAAGGGGCTGTATTATTATGTAATACCTCCCCTCTTGCATGTTTTGTGAGCTGTATTTAAATCTTTAGAGTGTTTATAATAAAGAAGTCTTTTATGTAAAAAAAGTTCTTTAAATCTGTCATACTTGAAATTAAGGTGCTAGTTGTATATGTTGGACCACTTCAAAGTGGGTAACAGCAAGAAGAAGTTACTCCTAGAATGCTTGACTTTAATAATGCATTCTACTGCATGCTGCTTGGGTCTTTTGAAATGGTACTGATAAAGGCTGCAAGGCATTAGAGAACAGTGAGGCAGTTGACACTGGACAGAAATAATAACTGTAAATATGTTCTCTGTACAAAACCTTCATAATACAGAACTGCTAACAATGTACACTCCTCTTTCTCCCTTCTGAGAAATGAGATGTTAAAAACAATCCATTTTACTTTTATCTTTTCATTATTTTTATTTTAATATTTTAAGCCCTCAAGTTCAAGATGACTTTAACTTCTAAAGCCCATCCAGGGTTAGGCAGAGGAAGGGTTTTTAGAGACTGCTTAGCAGCTTTTAAAGTTCTTTATGTGACAGGGACTGTTGACTGCAGTCTGCAAAGATATTAAATACTGTCACTTGCTGGTTTAATCATCAATGTTTGATTTATTTTCTCCCCACCCCCTATTTTCCCCTTCCCAGAGACACTGTTGATTTTAATGTTGAGCCTCTTGAAAGTACAAATATGACCATACAGACAAGATATTTTTGGCCTTTGCTAATTTCCTCAACTGCATGTTCAGAATCAATATTTTTAATTGGTCATTTGAGCTTTCTTTGGTGACGTTGAACCTCTGATGCATGTCACTTCAGGAGCATTTTCCAAACATTGTAGGCGTCATAGAGCAATTTTAGCATAAAAAGAAGAGTATAACTAGAGATGGCGGGGGAGCAAATTACATTTTGTATATATAGTATTAAATGCTTCCATTAGTTGCCATAGGGATGGGCAGAAGTTGGTCTGAAATGACAGCTTTTCTGATGCTTGATGTGTTCAAAAAGAAAACATTGGAGGGAGGGTTTTTTATTGTTATTGTTGCACAGGAAGACTCTTTTATGGGCAGGAGGGTATTAAAGTCATATTTCTCTTAAATAAATAAAATGATGCAGTAGGCTATGTGAACAGCCCAGGCATCACCTTCACCCATGTGCAGACATCCCGACCTCCAAGACCTGCATCCTTGTAGCTTCAGGGCTGTAATTCACCAGCTGCGCTGAGCTTCGCATTTCCTCTGCTGTGCGAAACAGGAATGAGTAGAGCAACCCTCAACCATGTCTGCAAATCTGCTGCAGTAACCCAAGGAAAGCAGTGAAATGCATTTAGTCTGGTGCATGCTCTGATTACATTTAAAGTGGTGAGACCTGGTTTGCAGGGTGGGCTTTTGTGGTTGCTTTCTTGCTTGAACATGAACTTTGTTTGAATATGGGAAATCCACACAAAGCAAGCCCTTGATTTACAGTTATACTGTCAGCTCCCACACAATTATGTCAAAAAGCTAAGAGGTGCCAGTCACACACCGCTGCATGGGCTCCAGGCCCGTAGCCATCCCGTGTTAAAACTATCATTCACATCAAGTGCAACCAAGAACAGGGTGCCAGCTGAGCTCTTGGCTGGCACTTTGACCCTTGGAAATTGTGTGTGGATAGTATGTTCTGCACAAGGACAGCGAATGATTTTGGTGACTGAAAAATAGAAATGTTTCAGAAATGACTCATATATAGCATGCAAATGAGAGCGAACTAGGGGCTTAATGTTAAAACTTTCAGGATTTCTCAGAATATTTCATGATCTGAACTATAAGGTATGATACTGAAACATTGCATATGCTGGGTGTCATCTAAACCCACAGGAGTAAGGAAGACTCTCCTTTAGTTTTAGCATGTTTTCAAGAAAGCGCCAGTGAAATGAAATTAAAAAAGAAAAAATAAATCTTCCAAAAATGCCTTTTTCTTCATTCTTCTAAAGACAATTTTTATTAAAATTAGTAGTTATCTGCCTGGGGGACGCTGAACAAACACTGAATGTTGTTTTGATAAGGCCACCTACGGAATGCAAAATGTCATTTTTTCAGGGCAATTATTTGCAGTCTGCCAGTACACATTGTTCTGACAGTTCATGGGGATACACCTCATTAACAGGCCTGAAGTGCCTCTAATAATTTATGAAACTTGGGCAGCAGAATAAAAGCATTTTATTTTTTACTTGATGTGTTTGACCAAAAAAAAGCACAACCTGTCTGACCTGTCCTTGGCTGATGTGATGATTTAGAAACAATCCCCAGTTCAGCATTATAGAATCATAGAATGCGTAAGGTTGGAAGGGACCTTAGAGGTCATCTAGTCCAACCCCCCTGCACACACAAGGTCACTTAGAGCACATGGCTC
>JAUBOD010000940.1:726297-743030 GCA_032353885.1 Nothura maculosa
AGCAGGTCAACCCCCAATCTGTACCGGTGTCCAGGGTTATTCCTCCCCAAGTGCAGGACCCTGCACTTGTCCTTGTTAAATTTCATTAGATTTCATTAGATTAGAAAAGTTGCTGAGGGAGCACTCCATGCCTCCATCCAGGTCGTTAATGAATAAGTTGAACAGGATGGGACCGAGGACTGACCCCTGGAGGACACTGCTAAGTACCGGCCTCCAACTGGACTCTGTGCCACTGACTGCCACTCTCTGCACCCTGCCATCGAGCCAAAGGTTTGTCAGCAAGTCAGAAGGCTTGTTCCTCTGTCAAGGTAGAGGAACAGGAGAAGATCAGCATTAGGTGTTTCAGGGTGGAACGCAAAGGCAGCTTTAGTGCTACAAATTTCTACTGCAGGTGTAACGTGGCTTTGCTCAAAGGCACGCAGAATTTCTTTGAAGTCACGAGGAACGTGAAGAGTGTGAAGTACTCTCCTGAGCCTGCAGTATGTGGTGAAACGAAGGAGGATGTGGGCAGAAAACAGGCATGTCTGAGGAGAAAAGCAAGCTAAGTGTAATCCCCTTCATGTTATTGGAACACTTAGCTGCAATAGATTTTCTTCTTTGAGGACATATTTTTGCTACCTGGCAGAAGTAACTTCACAGCTCTAGGTTTCCACTACCATTAATGAAGAATTAGGTTCTCTTAGCTCACTATCTTGTTTATCATTTTTGACATTGCTTAGCCCACTGTTGTGCAGGATAAAATCCTTCTATGAAGCCAAGAAAGATGTTCAAATGTGCAGAATATGTAGTCGCATTTTGCAAATATACACATATTTCAAATCTAGAAAAATATACAACTTTTGCATGTAAGGAACTGTGTCCAAACTTAGTTAACATTATAGACAAACTTGGGGATAACTCAATAGTGAAGTATAGTAAAATATGCATGGCCAGGAACATTAAAGATGTTGAGGTGATTTCTCTGTTACATCTACCTGTTTCATTATAAATTCTTCAAATGTTCCTATTGGCAAAAGGCCAAGCTCTTCAGTAGCTTCACAGCAGATCTTTTTCCTAGAGCTCACCTTGGTCTAACTCTTTTGCTAGGAAAGTTAATCATTAAAAGCATGGGTTGACTACTTTGGAAAATGATATTCGAAGCTGATGCAGTTTTTGAATTATGGCATAATGCATTCGCAGGGAAAGAGATTGATTTATGTAAATGTGTTGGCACTCATATGCCTTATTTATCTATATATGTGCTGTGCCATATGAATATTAAGTCTCATCATGTTATTTGAGGACTCTACTCTGCAACTTCATTAATGCTCTGTAGTTATGTCTTTGTCTCACATAAAGCCAATCTGTGAGAAGTCATTTTATTTTGTTCTAACCAGACTGCAGTTCCTAGATCTCTATCAGATGTAGTCATGTTACGATGCTTGTGTTCAGCTGCTCAGTTATTTCAAAGCTGTTTATTACATTTACCAACTCAAACAAGATTAAGGAACAATCCACTAGCAGTGCAGCTTCTCAAAGGCCATCAGAAGGTCATTGTTTATTTCCCTCTGTTGGATTTTCCCACCATTCGGTGAAGGTTAGGACTGAGATCATAATGCATTACTGTTTTTCTTTTTCTGCTGAAAATTAGTGTCAGTGAGTTTTCATGTTCCTCTTTGGCCAATCCACTCTGTGAGGGATAGCTCAAGATCTGGTGACTGATTGTTCAGGGCTAGGAAGACAGAGATATAGGTGAGTGGCTTTGCTGGATTCCTTTCATTGATTCCAGTTGTTCTGTGGAACCCGTTTGGAGTTTCTGTGCCAGAACTCCTTCAAGAGGGACTGGGAAGCCAACAAGGATGCTTCTTCTGTAACTACCATGTGTTGATGGGGCAACAGGAGGAGATCTTACCCAATACTCTATTGGTTTCATCCAGTTCACCAGCTCCAGAGAGTTTCTCTGCTTTCCCCCTTAAGTCATCTGTGAAAAACAACTGGGCAATATCTCTGTTTTTCCATGCCTGCGGAGTTTGTTATGGAAGCAAATAATCTAGCCCTATATTTGAGGATGATGACACGAGTCTATTTAGTACAGAAGAATTTCTACCTGCATAAGACTGAAGGAATAAGTTTTAACATACGTGCTCTCCCCAAATTTCTCTTCCCTAATATGTTTATCATATAATTATGACTTCAACCTCTCCTCCTTCAAGTGAAGGCGTATGAAACTGCCATATATCATCTTAGAATAGACTTTTTTTCTACGCAGGATATCTAACCTTTGTTCTTCATGACAGCACTTTAAGATTTTTCTCAAATAGAAGCTTCTTGTTCATGTCACAAGATGCTGGAGCTGCCTCTTTTCGTGTTCATCTTTTCTACATTGGAAACTGTGCAATTTTCTCTTCAGAGCTAAACAATGAGGATGTGCCCTTGGTGCTGGATAAAAATCCAGAGCAAACTTTCTGCTGACTGCAATAACTAGGGTTACTCTTATGTTCTCTATGGTTAGGCTTTTTGGTTATTGATTTTTTTAATGGCATAAACACTTAAAAATACACATGCACTCACACATGCACACCTGCACACACACATGAAGTTTCAGTTGTTACAGGTAACTCTTAAAATTCATAATTGATGTCAGCTCAGGACCCAAGATGGAGTTATAAAAAGCTTGTAGAACCTTCTGAAAGCATCAGTGTTGGTATTTTTTATCACTAAAGCACATGTACTATTCATTTCAATATTTGCATTTTATTTTATACTCTGTGTACTGTAATATTTGTCTTGCTTTGCAAATAAGAAATAGAGAATACTTTTTGTCCTAATTTTGTTAGCAATCCTTTCTCTCTAATGCATCTAAGCACAAGACTGATAATTATAATTAAAAAAAAAACACCTAAGCACCTTCTTCATAGATTAGGGGCTTAAACTTTTATGTTCTTCCTTTATTCTGAATGTGTCCCTTAGGAAACAACTCTCTAATAATCACCTTGCCTACACTTCTTCAGTCACACATTACATTCTCTCTCCCACTTTCTTTCAGGTTAATATTAGTGTTTGTCAGCAGCAGCAGCAGACTTTTTTTTCCCCTTTTTTTTGAGTCTCTGAGTCATTACAGTAACAGCTATGTTCTCAATAGAGAGTTCAGGGTAGGAAAAAACCAATCCTGTTGCCTACATGAATCTCACTGTTAGAAAACCAGAAGGCTACTCACTCCCTTTAAATGCCAAGTGTTCAATTACTTTCCAACTGAGGGCTTGGGGTTTTTTGGATTTTTTTTTTGGTTTTCTTTTTTTAACTTGGGGGAAAAAGTCAAATGTGATGTAGTAGGTTACTTAAGCTTACCATGAGGAACACCAGTTTCAGATCTTTCCAAAGTATGACAGTTCTCCTCCAAGTATTTCTTCAGCAAAGGTCAGTTGGCTGATTTTATAATCCAAATCAGAAGAAGTGTAGTCTCAGTATAATTTTGTGGGTGTTTGTGTATATTACATTGCGCTGGTTATCCTGAGGAGGGATCGTACTGATAAGAGGTTTAGGCAATAGAAGAGGTTTTGCAAGCTTATCTTCTGGGAGCTGAGAGAGCACAGGGAAGCATTTAGTGAGCTGGAGAGCAATATTTCGGGTTCTGATTCTTGCTGTCCTTCCCTCTTAGAAATGCCCTGAGGTGCAAAGCTGCTCTTGCCAACATAGTTTCGGAGCATACATTGCAGTATAGCATGCATTGGCTCAAGTGAAAAATATCAGATTTGAATTTCAAGGATATGGTGTGATTTGGGGATCACACTCAACCTGGAACATATCTTTTCACCTGAACAATTTTCTACAACATAGGCTTTTCAACTGAACTGGTGGTAATGGGATCCATCTTGGAGACTGATGGTCACATCTAAGCCTTTGTAAGCAGTCAAGCAAGGATTTCTCTCATGGTGACAAATGCCATAGAAAAATCTAAATATGTATCTAAATAATAATATATAAATAAAAAGGCATTGTTATTTTCCTTGTTGCTAAGTACCCCCTAGAGAGAGCCCTTTATAGCTGTTAGAACTGCTGCATTGTAATTCAAAGCAAACTGTAAATCCTTGAATAGATGAAGGTATCAAGATGGATGATCATGCAATGGTCAGCAGAGATTCTGCTGGTGACTTTAATGACTGCACTGTTCAGTCAAGGTGGTAGGTGACATCTTAGGTTGAAAACATGATGACAAAGAGGATTGGAAAGACACACCAAAGACTGATGGACAGACACTGTAAAAGAGTCTCTAGCATTCGAGGTTGTATTTGTCTCACCTCCTGGAAACTGGGAGGTCCAATACCTCTAGAAAAAAACATTCTGTACTGACTGCAAGCAAGCAGGCATGGGCTATGTGGAGAGTGAAGGATGGTCCTCTCTTCCATTTTTCATTCTGTGTCTTTGACTGTGATGCCACTCTTTCTCTTTTTTCTCTTTTTTTTCTGTTGAAAAAAAGCCAGCTGGAATAAGCAGCTATGTGGTGCTAGGTCTATAAGATAACAGATCCAATAATTATCAGAGGGTAGGTTGGAGGTATGTATGCTCCATAGTCATCAGGGCAAATACAAACTCTCCACAGTGCATGGAAAAAGGGATAGTAAGTCTCAGAAATGCATAGAGGAAGACTTGTGGTCTTCTTGCTGTTTGTTTTTATTTTAATTTGTGCTTAGGAATGAAAATGTTTGTCACATTTCTGAAAACAGGAACAGTTTGCATAAACCAGACCCACCATCCAAGGTGGCACTGTGACACTCCTACTCAACCCAGCCATATTTAGCAGCATGCTCATGTAGGAACTGCCAGGACAGATTCTACCTGAAGCTCATGTAGCTCACCCTTGTCTTTGATATTGTCTGGGTGCTTTGAAGAAACATGTAAGAAATCTCGGTGTAGAAATCCATGGAATAATGAGCTCACAGAGATTTTTCCCTTCTGACCTGCACAAAAGAACCTTTTTCTGAGTATTTATGTCTCTTCTTAGCTTTCTTCTTAAAAGCTTCAAAACCTGACATTTAAAGAAGTTATCTGATAACAAAAGTCTAGCTTTTCAGAACACCTAGTTTTGACCATTGCTTATGTTTTATGGCAATGCATGTCAGAGTATCTATACCTGACTCCTTAACTGGAGCAAATATCAGAATACTGAGTGTGATTGTCCTCCCTGACACTGTTCTTGCCCTGAATTTCTGAGATTAAATTTATGAGTGGATCGCTTTATTACTGCTCTCTTCAATCCCTGATCTGTTTCTGAAAGATTTGCTGGAAGCAACAAATTCCTGGCTGTTATGTGAAGGATGCCCCGTGAAGCTTCATAGTGTTGCCATCACTAGCCTCTAGCACCTGGCTTTGTTAGGCTCCCAAAAAATATTGTGAAACTCCAGTAATGTTGAACTGGATGAATTGGAAGCCACAAAACATAATTGTGCTGCATTTCAGATTCATTGTCTATCCAAGCCCACTTTCACACTCAGAGAAGATATTATTGCTAGAAAGACACATTCTGCTTTCAGGGTCATGTTTAAGCTATGCTGACATGACACTGTGCTATTTGATTTATATTTTTACTTACGCTTTGACTGAGTAGTTTGTTGCAATATGCTGCTAAATGGAGGGAAAAAAATCAGAAACTGCATCAGACAGCCACTCTGTATTTCATTCTAGAAAATAACTGGCAATTATAATTACTCACCATGTTTCTGGCTCAGAATAAAAGTGGCATTGCACAAAAACCACAGTGAACATTCATCATGATTAGAAAATGCTCCACACCTTGGAGTGCAGTGGAGACATAAGAATAATTTTAAATGCAAATTAAATTGTGGGGGTAGCAAAGAGAACAGATAAAAGACAGTAAAACAAAGCCCTTCACTTTCCTCAAATTAGCAGGCTAATGTAATATATATATATAAAAAAAGCAGCACTACTCAGATCTCTGCTAAGAGCTTTCATTTCATCATAATATAAAACAGCAGATCCGTCACCTTTCTCTGTTCAGTACTCTTGATTTTGAGGTTGAAGGGAAAATTAGAAGCTGCTCGTTCTGGCTCACAGACCGGGGTTGCATTTGCTTAGTCTTATTCCATGACAGTAGGATGGAAAGAGGTCAGTAACACTGGTAAGTACCTATCATCTCCTGCATCTGCTTTTATCTATTTATTTTTTAAATCTTTTGCATATAGATTTGGCTTTTGATCAATGTATACTTCTTGCAGAAAGCTACATCGTGCATTTTGCACAGAACTGTATCTCATATAGAAACGCAATGATTCCTAGCAAATGCTTGAATCAGGTGTTAGAACACCAACAAGAATGAATGAATTACTTAAAAGTAGAAATTCTGTAATAGAGAAGGTTTCTGGATAATGTACATATTTCATATAGAATTACCGGAACATTTGTGTGTTGCTTTTTCTGTATGCCTTGTCCAAAAAGCAGTACCAGGAAAAGAACTGAGTATCTTCAAGAACTGTTTATTTGCATTATAGTCATGATAAAATATTTAACAGCCTCGTTAGTTTTGTGGTAGCTGATGAAGAAAGGGATTTTAGTTACTAAAAGCAAATTATTAGACAAAACAAAATACTATGGTTAATCATTATAGAACATTTAAAAATATCTGAGAATGTAAGATGCAATAGGGAAGGTGAGAGTGAAACACAAATCTTTAAGGAAACTTGATGGAGATTTTTTCCCCCTTGGAAAGTTTTTATCAAATCAAAACCAGGGGCTTAATTTTTCAGTGCGGAGGGTGAGGGGGCGTGGGGGAGATGATCGTAGTGTCACCTCCTGTTGCTAAGTAACAACATCTCCTGGCCATTTTTATCTGATAAAGGAAGTTCAGTTGACGTTATGCATTATTCATCAGAGTTCCAATCAAACAATCAAAATTGTTTGCTTACACTGAGGACATTTAGTGAGATCAAAGAAGCCCTCCTTGAAACTACTGGAGCTTACATCACTGCCAGGCAGCTCCTGGTATTTTGCAGTAAGTATCATTTGTGGGTTTGGGAGTGCTACAATGAAGTGATTTGCTGAGGAATTTTAGAAGTTTTCTCATCAGAATCGGTTTCTAAATTTTAGAAAAAGACTGCACGTTAATCAATGAAAGCTGAACAGAAGAAAGTAAGAATTTTGGCATTCTGACTTCCTGATTTAAGCCAAAGTTGTTAAAGGAATTCTTTGAAGAGAGGGGTCGGTCTTCCTGCCTGAACCTTTCTGTTAGGTTCGCATGGAAAAGGACTAGAGGTATGTCTGTCTGCTTGTCTTTAAAACAACTGCTGTGTATAGCTGTTTGTGTGCTTATAACAATATGCTGTAGCTGACTGAGATTTGGAGGAGAGGTCTGGGTTGTGTGTTTTCTGTAAATCCTGGGTTTTTATGTAAGTTGTTCAGAGTAGAAGAAAATGCAGGAAGTAAAAATATCAGGGAAGGGTCATGATAACATGACCCAGGAACTCTGTGGGGCAGGTGCAAGCCTGGTTCATTGTGCATTGTCCAGATGTAAATTACAATCAAGGTACATCTGAGGCTCAGGAGAAAGTCAAAACCACAAACTTCAGCTACAAAGCAGGGCTTGCAGCATCCTATCAAGTTAATGCTGGCTTATTGCTTCTTTGAAAACTGTCAGCAGCAAGGTCTGCTGCACCCTGTGGTCAGTGAGAGGGGAGAAAAGGCTCCTTTCCTTTTTCTTTAGGTGAAGAAAGGTGAAAGGCTCCTTTCCTTTTTCTTTCTCTTCTGCACCATAGAAAGTGCACTCTTGTGACTTCATTTCTAGTTCAGTTTTGACATAATGGGCATTAATGCTGGCTTTGCCTGCTCAGAGGCCCTGCCTGTGGATCTGTTTTTGTTGCTGTCCTGGGCACCGAATGGTTAAGAAAGGTCCTTGCTGCAAGATTTCTTGATGTTATTTTTAAGACCAAATGTAACAGGCAGGTGATTCAATTATGTACTGTAAGGAACAGAGAGTGAGACTGTGACTAGGATAAAAGTGAGAGTACCGGGAATTTGCTAATGCAAGATTGCATAACATCACTTTTCTTTTATGGCTGTAGACACAGATTTAAAAAAAAAATAACCTGACTAAAATAGAAAATGGTATTTATGAGGTTCAGTGAATACATTTGAGAATGTTTTGAGTGTAATATCTCAAACTTACTATTTTAATGACTGCCTATCCGATCCTTTCCACAAAGAAACTTACCAGCTTTTTTTTTTTTCCCTAATATCTCTTATCATTTTTCCCAGGAATCTGATTGATCACTGATACAGGAGTTTTGTTTGCAAACACCAAGTTCCTTCAAAATGGACTACTTTCTGGATGTCGAGTCTGCTCACAGACTGTTTTACAGTCAAGGGGCTCAAGGTAAGAAACTCTGGACACTGTCTCAGAATATAACTATTATTATGATATAATAAAACATATTGGGGCTGACCAATAGCTGGCCGCTGTGACTGAACTGCTGGAGTGCAAGGAGGCATAAGGAAAGACCTTCAAAATGCTTGGAGTGTAACAAGGATTGTGAGAGCAGCAGTGATAGGGCTGATTTGCTCCCTTAGAGGATAAGGAAAAGCTTATTGCTGTTGGGCCCACAGCAGGAACAAAATGAGCTCCAGAGATCCGGACTTTGGCAGTGCAGATCCAGAATGGACAAGTCAGAGGGGACGGCTGTCTCCTGCTGCACAGTGTGCAAGCATGCGAGGTGCTTCCTCTTCCTCCTTGCTTCTCAGTGCTGGTAGTAATGCTCAGGACATATTATGCAGTGCTGTAGGAATGACCAACTTAGGCCAACTCTGAGATGCTCCAATGCACTGTACACAGGCAGTGCCCTCTTACAGGCCTGTGTCCTGCCCCTGTGAAATACTGGCCCCCACTGAGTAATAGCAGTGCAACAGATAGGAGGAGTAATCAAACTTCCTAACTGTACTGTAATGTAGCTGAGACTTGTTCATGATATGAAAAAAATGTATTTTTGGCAAAGTCAGTGTACATATTTCTCACCAGTTCTATTTTTTGCAGAAAATTTGCAATTTCAAAGAGGAAAGATTTTTTTCTATTCCTTATAAAAATCTTTAAATGTCATACTAAATTGAAGAAAACTGTAAAGACCAAGTAGCTTCATTGCCTTTTGCTTCCCACATACTGCCTGTTTTATGCAAACTTGATCCATTTTTTTCACCGTTAACTTCATTCAGTTGCCAGGTGAACTCAGAGTCCAGCCAACAGAGTTTTGCTTTTGCTCTGGAGGGTCTTTTCCCAGAGCAAAACCTGATCTGCCCACGGGCTGCCACCTTCTCAGGATGCAGAGGGGTCAGCACCACTTTAACCTTTGTCTTGACTGTGGTGCTGCTCAATAACACACACCCAGCTGCTGTCCCAGCCATCATGATGTGATTTTATGAATAGCAATCATGCAGGGAAGAGTTGACAGCAAACCTTTCTTGTTACAACACAGCACTGAACTATCACTGCAAATACTCGGTATCTTCGGTAAAAAGCCAATGAGGGCAATGACAGGTCTTGGTTGCTGCTTTTTTTCCCCTCAGTGTTTAAAATGCAACACATACCTGAACATTGCTACAAAAATAATATTAAAATAATAAGTTTTTAGATATTCCTATGAGATCAGACCCATTTTCAATTCCATAGAAAGTAGAATGCAGAAGTCTGTGACTTGCTTTACATTCTGTATTAATTTATCAACAGCTTTCTATGTACCACAAGGTTCAGAAAGGGCAATGGCAGAACATTCCTTCATGCAGTGAACATAACTGTTTACAAAGTGACTAATATGGGTTGCACAGAAAACCATCATTATAAATATTTCTAAGAAGGCAGCTAGAGAAAAAAATCTTCTTTTAACCATAGTTAGAGAAATTATATTGCTATCACATAGATATGCTTGTACTATCCTGTTGGGTGCACAGCTTTCAAATTTTACCTTTCCTTTAGCATCTGGTCAGCTCTTGGTTTCAATGTAATTATTCTCCTTATTCTCCTTAAGTGCAAAATGCAGAATGCAAAATGCCAAAAAAAGCAAAAAAAAAGCACTATCCTGCAGAAATGTATGCGTATGGATATACACATCATCAGCAGGGTTTTGACCTTTAGGTCTACCATGCAGGTTTCTATCATTTTACCAGAACAGGCAGAAAGGAGCACTGGGACTTTTTGTCCCCTGCAGGAGAGCACATGCTTCCTCTGCCCACGGCATGACACAAAGGCTCCCAAACCCTGATTCCTGCACAACTGGGAACAGCACTGTGATAGCTGAGCCTCATTGCACTTTTCACATTTCTCTCTGCTCCCCTTCCCGCACTGTTCCCAGCTCCTGTCCTTCATACTTCTTCCCTCATGTTCACCGGATCTCTTAGCCAAAATCCAAGGTCTCTTCTTTTGCTCTTTAGATCTCTGCACTTGAGGCAGGCTGCTTTCTGACAACCTGGATGCCAGCAGAGAAATCGCTATGAGCACAGAAGAGATGACGATCCTGCTCTATATTCTCAAACACTGCAGCACAGCAGCCCCCTGGCAACAGGAGGAGTGCTTGAGGGAAGGGATGGATGAACAATCTGATTAGCAATAGTAGATGTGAGATGAAACGTGGCTAGGGCAGACGGCAGCTTCAGAGCCTTTCACTGTCTACATCTGCTGGCGTGGTGCTGAGCATGAGGTGACAGAGATGGCTTTAGTGGGTCAAGCCACAAAGCTTTTGTAAGAGTTTCACAAGCAAAGTCTCTGTAGGAAATATCCTTATATTGCATCCTTACCTCCAAGCCCCTTAAAGCTGTCTTATCTTTTCTACATAAGGAACTCTATGCTATTCTAGCATGCCTTGGAGCCGCCTGTACAGCACTGATTATGCCTGTCAGCTTTGTACCTTGTGCCAAATTTTGAGGCAGGCATCTACAGCACAGACATTTCTATAGGAGATAATGGCATGATTTCTCCAAACATGGGCAAAAGAACATATTTCTTTCCTTATCTGCCTTCTGAGAAACAGTTAGGCTGCCTTTGCTTAACTTTCTTTAAAAAAATGCACTGAGTATAAGGTACCCATTCAAAATTAATAGTGTAGCTCAAGTAGCTAGTTAGGAACTGAAGAAAAGGTCTGCAGAAATCATTGTTACAGAATCTATCTAATGGGGCCGCGAGTAATTATTTGATGTTACTATAATAACATATTACTCTTAGCAAAGCATGGTACCAAAGAAATTGTATATATGCATTAAAATTGCATTATACTAAAATTGAAGGAAAGAAGACTCCGGCATTCAGCTATTTAATTAAAATCAGCATTGAAATGCATTGTATATATTATTACAGTTATTATTTTACTGTGTGCTTTATTTACAGACCACAAAAGGTAGCTTATGACCAATTTACTCTTTCTGTGAGAATTGAAGATTTCTGCCTTTCTTTTTTTCATCCTCTAAATAAAGCAAATTGTCCTATCCAATGTTTTCACACAAATGATATGACATTAGAAAATGCAGGTATGGAGCACAGATTCGGACCAGTGCCTGTTTCCCATGGGTGGAGGAGAAGGGAAGGAAAAAGGCTATAAAATATTGGGAAGCAGCCCAAAGAGCTATAATGCTGTTGCTAGCAGGTAATAGTAAATCTCAGCTGGTCTCAGGTCTCATGTAGTTAAATACAGGGTGATCTGAGCTCAGATAGGAACTGAAATATAGATTTGGCAGCCAAAATTTAACCTCTTCTCTAGGCCATACTGTCTTCACCAACACTCACAACTCATTCTTAACACTGCAGAAAGCTGCAGAGCTGCTTTTGCGGCTGTAGGCTGGGGGAGAAAGGTGTGACTGAATCAGCTGCTTCCTCTCCCATCTTCTGCTTGTGCAGAAGAAGCAGCCATTACCTCATGCCTGTAGGCTGCGAGCAGCAGCAGAAGATTTCTGGCCATTTGGGCTTCATGTGCTGTACAAACAGCTGTTCCCCGTTTCCTCCAAGGAAAGTGAAACAGGAGGGATGGAATAGTCACAAAAGCTGGATCTGGCAGCAGGATTATCTAGATTTAGAGCAACTTAGTAAATGTAACCAGCTGGCTGTGCTCTTCAGCTACCAGCCAAGAATATCCTAAGGCCTGTAGTCATCCCTGACTCTCTCTTCTGTTGCCATGTGTTATCATCTAGGAAATATATAGCAGTGTCCTCACCAAGTACATAATGCCTGATGACGCATGTGCAAGGCAGAAACAGGGAAGAACAGACCATCAAAGTGACTAGGTCAGGCCCCTTTCTCTACGAAACATCTTAATTTGAAATCTAAACATAGACCTGGTCTCTAACTTTTGAAAATTGCTTCTCTCTTCGAAGTACATGGAAATAACATACTCAGATCACTTGTGAATGTTGCCTTCATCCATACAGGTTATGTAATGGGATCTACAATAGGATTCAGCTCACTTAGCCTTAGGTTTCTTCAGTGAAGATGTCACCACCTGAAACATCTGCTCCTTATAGCGTGACATCTGTATAATCAGTGGAGAGAAAAAGTCATCTTAACAGCATGTTTCATCTGGTCTTGGACATCTTCCTTGGGATAACATAAATCATATCTTATTCTCTCCACTGATTATAAAGTCCTAGGTAACAACCTCAGATGTCTCAGAGGTAGCAAGCTCAGATGTTTAGGTAGCAAGCTCAGATAAAAGAGGCCTGTGCTTCAGCATTTATTCAGGTAGAGAAATTCCATGTTGCAAGAAAGAGCATGAATCAAGAAAGGAAGCAACTTCCCTAAAACAGGTCAAGTAGTAATTTCAGGCTACAACTGTGAAGCCCCCATCTCAATTGTAGCCTGTTTTGTAGAGACACTAGCTTTGATCAACTTGAAAGAAGTTCTACATTTGGCCATGCAAAGAAACACCTCAGATTTGACAGAGTTGAGTAGGCTGCTGTCAGGGAGCAGCAGGATGGAGCAGGCAGCTCCATAAGGGATGCTGAGCCAAGAGCCAAGGATACAGGCAGAGGCAGGAGCTTCACCAACAAGAGGTAAAGGGCAGCAGAGCAGGTCCAGCAACAGTGTCCAGGTTCAGCCAAGAGTCCAGCTCACCAGCCAAGTTCATAATGAGGAGGCAGGTACGAAGCTAAGCTGGGAGTCAGCAGTCAGGACTGGATCACTGAGGAACATGGCAGCATCCTGGCTAAGAAAGGGGGCAAGAGCCCCAGTGTAAAGGTAGCTACCAAGAGTAGGGAGGAGAACTGTTGCTGAGGCTTCTTCCTGCTCTTTTTTAAAGAGATTGAAAGCTGGCCAAGCTTCTGAAACTGCCAGGCTTGCTCAGCAGTTAAGAAACAAGCAGCCTCCCAGTTGTGCAAATGAAATCAACGCCGTTGGATGTGTCCTCCTGCAGGACCCCGTTACTTCCCTTTGAAGCATAACAAAAGGTGGAGGTGATACCAGCCCTGTGCATTTAATAAACCAGGCTGCAGACATTTAAGTAGGGCAATGACGGATCCTTCCTGTTAGAAGCATGAAGCACAAAATTCAAGAACCATCATGGCAGAAGGACAACTCCATATTTAGTGGAGTAAATGCTCGCAGAAGGAGTCTGGCCCCATCGTTGTCCCCCTCATATCTGACATTTTTTATCCTATGTAATACATACTGCTGTGTGACTACACACAGTTGCAGCAAGCAGCTGGCAGTGCCTCACCTCCCTTAGCATTTAGACTGGGCCACCGTGCAAAAGGGAATAAAGTTCCTTGAATGAATATACACAGAGAAAAGATACTTCTGCTCAGTACATTGCAATGAGGGGTTCGGGGACCATCGCAGAATAGGGTTGCCTGCAGCAGACTGTTCGTAGCCTTGCTCTTCAGTGAGCCTGAGGTTAGATGTATAAAATCATTTCTGATTTTCTGGAAACTTGTGTCCAGAATTTCCCAGTTTCATCTCCTCTTATGCCAGCAGGGGGCCCAGTGCTTAAAATGATCTTCATTAATCAAGATGCTTCTACATACTTGGGAGCTGTTGCCAGTCCGTTTGGCAGGATACACTGTGCTTATTTAACTAACTGAACAGAACTTTCTTGAAGGCTAAGCTTAAATTGTCTTTATATTTATAAATTATTTATGGATCCACTTACATTAGATATTCACATACTGGTTGCAACTTCCTGCAAGCTACTTAATAGCTGTTAAGAGCAATTAAACATGTAAAGTAGTAAAAAATATTGAAATAAGCAAGGAAGATAGGAGGAATGGATAATATATTCATAATATTTTATAGATGCTCAGGGGATGATTGCTCAAGAGATTCTAGTTTCAAGATATTCTCCTATATCAATTTTTCAGGTTTGATTTAATAAAATGCTCCCATTTAGTTTTAACTCCATATTTACCTGCTTCCTGTCCTATCTCCACAGTTTATATATACCGCTCTGCTTTACTTTTGCTCATTTCTTTTAATTTGCACAGTGCTGATTCATTCTACATGTTTGAGTCTAATCACTGCTGACTACTCAGTGCTACTTTCCTTCTGTTTTTATATATCAAATTATGTCCAGTATTTACCAAATAGTATTTTTACACCTGCAAACCGGAGTCCAGAATTATTCCAGACTTCTTTTTTGTTAAAGCTAATACTAGGACACTACATCCACCAAAATGGATATGATCAATCCAGTCTATAGATTAACATCTCTTCAGTGTTAAGTTATTTTGCAAGTGTTCTTTTATTTATATGATGTCACTGATTCTTAGGTTAGTAACATTAATAACAGCAAATTTGTAACAGCAAGAGTGCCTTCAAGGTACAGTCAACCTCTCCCCCTTTAAATTCTAGAAAATAATATAACAACATTTACCCCATCTTTTTTAACTTTTAAATATTTTTTCCCCTTCTCCTCTTCTGTTATGTTCCCATTATTTCAGGCTTAGAATTTAGGAACTGGCAATTTAATGTTCTCATTTGAGTCTCTGGCCTGCAGGTTAGATAGATTATCTTCACCAACTGCATAAAAATTGTTCTTTATTAGTTGCAATAACAGCATTTCAGCTACTTTTTGTTCATTATTTCAATATCAGGTCAACTAAATTACAGGTAGAAGAAACGAAGGTTCCCTAATTCTCAGTAGGCTATCTGTATATTAAAAATTCTTTGTGGTCCGGTGCAAGATACCACTACATATGGAAAACTTATGCATGAAACACACTTACTATTTCTGCTGGATTTACTGTCCTTCATTTATTCCTTTATTTCTTCCAGTTAAAATAACTAAGTCATTATTTTTCCATATTTTATAATCTAGCCCTCCTTTTTTAAAAAAATGTAGTCATTTTCTGAAGCCCACACCTTTCGACACAAAGGCAGAAGAACAAATTTTTTTCTTCTAAAAGGCACACAGCAAATGTCACATAGGCACACTGTGCATGCATTTACCCAACTGTAATAACCAAGAATGATGGTCAATAGTGTGCACAAAGGTATATATGCTATTGCATACAACTCTTAGGCCTGTGTTCTGAAACCATATATCTAAGTCCTTTCTTTCAGGTTATTGATGCCCATCAAGCCAGTGTCAAAGATCTCAACACCTTTGCTTTAGCGAAATGCAGCAATCTATATGCATGTATTTCTCTGTTTATCCAGGAGTCACAAGCCTATAAATCACTCTTCATAAATGACAAATTATGTTGTCTCCAGTGTTTGCACACATTCTACTTCTTTTCTCTCCTGCTGGTCATGCCCCATTTCACCTCTCTAATCCTTCAAATGTTGTTCTTCACCGCTTGAATTTAAAACAAAATGAAAAAGAAATGGCATTAAATTAGACCACGTGATTCTACTTCATAGTAATCATCCACACGGACCCACTGTTTGGACAATCTTTAAATAATGTTCTTTATTTTTTTTGCCCAGATGGGAAACCATGTTTTAGATACATCAAAACAAACCCGGATTTATGATTTTAAAGCTTTCATTTATCCAGAAATACATTTATGAGAGTGTTATCTAAATGTAGCTTGCTATACTGAGCCCTTTCCAGGTAAGCTTGAAGGAGGAGTAGAACTGAAAGAGGAGAGAGTGCCAGTAAAATACACTCAAGGAAGAAGCTTGTGCACTTTCTCATGAAAATATGTAGCACAAAAGAATTTTACGCAATCAGCAACAGCAGCTTTGCAATTAAAATAATCCCACAGGTATTCTTAAGATAGTAGTTTGTTCAAAATTTACCCTATGAAATATTTTTTCCTCAAAAAAAGTCTGGAAAACTTTTGATGTAAAAATCATTCCTTTATAGATATTTGCACATTATTTGAAGTTGGTTTTGCTTATATGCATCAGAAACATATACTTTTAGATACAATTCAAATATACAATGTGGGTTTTGTTATCAATATTGAAAAGGATGACTTTTTTTGACTTCTGAAAGTTTTCAGGTTAAAAGACCAAAGTTCTTTTAAAAATACAAGTCTTAAAATATCTGTATTTTGACATTATAAAAAAGAATACTTCTTAGCAAACAAAAAAGCAATATTTTTATTAAAATATGTACAATTGTATTTTAATGGCAAAAAATGCCAAAAATTATTTGCAACCCTCCATGTTTTCTGTATTTTCAAGCAATATTCAAAACATTGATCCCTTGCAGATCTAGCTTAAAATTCCTATTTAAAATGCCTCTAATGTAATATGATCGTTCATATATTTCCCATTCCCTTCTTCTAAGTGTGAGTTTGTGTCATATTTCAATAATACACAGTATTTTGAGATA
>JAUBOD010000940.1:743130-756730 GCA_032353885.1 Nothura maculosa
CGTTCATATATTTCCCATTCCCTTCTTCTAAGTGTGAGTTTGTGTCATATTTCAATAATACACAGTATTTTGAGATAATCTGCAGTTATATATATATCCAATTTTAGTGTGTGATTATATATGTTACAGCATCTTTTTTTGTAAGATTTGTAAGAAACATAAGTTTTCTTTTCCCTTTCTACCAAATACCAAGCCAGATATTGCTAATGTGTTATCTCCCTGTAACTCTATTAAAAGCAATGCAAACAGAATGAATTTAACCCAAATGAGTTATTTGCATTCTAAGAAAAATATAGCATTCAGACTGGCTGTTTACATTGAATTTCCAGACACTAGTCTCAAATGTACTTGCAATGTGAGCGGTCCTTTAACATGTACTGCAGTGCAGCTCTTTACTCCAAGAGACCTTTATAACTTTCCTGTAAAGTCATCACTTAAAAATGTCTATCAGAGATTGAACTAACTTGTGGAAAGTATCTGAAGCTAAAAATAGTTATTTGTTATCTGCATAGATACATTGGTCACATGGGGCTAATGGTGATAGCTTTACTAAAAAGGCAGATCTTCATAAGGAATGCCATAGGTTATGTCAGGAACGTAATACACTATCTCCATCTTAATTTTTTTTTCAGTATTTACTTAAAATATCCAGTTTTTCCATGAATATTTGTGTCAGGAAATACTTAAAAATATACATGTAAAGGGGGGATAATCATGCCTGTGGAAGTCATACTTTTTGATTGCCTCGGGAAACATCTTCCAACACCCATTTACCTCTAGTAAAAATAGAGGTCACTCACTCGTCTTTTGCATACAATAATGGAATATTAAATTTGCTTTTTTTTTCAAATAGTGTCCTCTGCCTTGATCCAGCCACCCATTAAATGCATGGGTACTCTTTCACTAACTTTGTCTACCACTGGATCAGTTTTATCAGACAAATCTTTTACATGGCTGTTTTACAAGATAGTTTTTGCAATGTTGACTTCATATAAAAATAAATCATTCTTAAGCGCAAATTTGATGAGGCATTATACAAATTTTTCCATTGCAGAAATGTTCCATTTGCTTTTATCTTGGTACTGTACATCCATTGCAAGAGAGAAATAGTTTACAGTCTAATAGCGATGTTTGCCTTAGCATGATCTGAACAGCTGATCCTAGTAAATCAGTTTTGCCCTTTGCTTCTATTTCAAATCCACGTGGTAAATTAGAAATGAGCAAAATCTTGACAGAAAGCTAGTTAAACCCAAAACCCAAATAGTCTAGAGCGGAAATACCAAGATCAATATTTCTTTGGTAAACCACATAATTCTGCAAATTGAAAAATACAGAGTGGCAGCTTTTGTTAAATCATATTAATTATATGCTATCATGCCTAAAGCCTGACTGGTGTTAGGCATCTGAAGGCTTCTAATAGAAAGATATTATTTAGAAATCTAAAAAAACTCCTTTTAAAGGAAATCTCTGTTACAAAACTGTAGAAATTGCTGTTAGTCACTGTCAGTCAGTTGTGCTCTCCATCTCCAGCAGGAAAACAGAATTTTCTTGCTATTTGAAATGTGGTAGCTAACAAAAAGCTCAAAATTATGACTTTGTCAGTCCAGGCGATGCCCAAACAGCAAGAGAAATCCAGTATTTTTGATTCTTTTGGATCTTCTGGAAAGAGTGTGAGGATACATCACCTCCCATCTAAGGGCAAGGACGTGTGGGGCTGCATCAGGCACAAGAATTAAACCCAGCTCTCCCAAGCCCATGTCAAAGTGCTAACAAAGGGATAACATTTGAGAGGTGGTGTGAACCTCCTAAGCTGTATATTTTTGGGAGGCTCTCTTAAAAGAGCTAGTACATTCTCGTAAGTAGTCCTGCATTGAAGTAGATGTCAATAGCCCTTGAGAGACCCACTTTAAGTGTAAGGATGGACTTTCAAGCAGGAAGTCTTTCCAGACGGAGAGGAGAAAAATGCAGGGTCCCTACCTAGCATGATACTCATGCCTGAAGGGGTCAACCAGATGCCATCCAGCATTTGTGATAACTTCTTTCTACTCAGAGAATTAAGGGGAATATATCTGTAGGGGCTCCTCTGTTTGTGACCTGCTCCGTACCCAAAGCATTGGGCAGATACCCATAATTGCTTTTCACATAAAAAACCTACATTAAAGGAACATTATCAAGACTGTGGGGTCAAGTGCTAAATTCTTAGGCCTCTGCAACATTTATTCACTTGCCTTATACATATGTATTATGGTACAGTTTCTAATTACATGATGACTCAGTAATTTTTTACTATCCTACAACTTGTTTTATCAGTGCACGGAGTGGGCAGTGCTCACTTAATAAGCCAGTATTAAATATTTTCCTTTCTCCTCTTTGAGGACATGACCTCAAGCCATTTAAATCCTGTTCGGAAGAAAGAAATAGCCATTTCCTTACGGGCTTTTAATTGGTGCTTCCCTTAAGTACATGGGTAGTTTACAAATATTAATGAAATTATATTTTTACAAAATCCCTACTAGGAAGGAAAATTATGACTCCTCCACTCTCCCCCTTTTCATAGATAAGAAACTTAGGCATAAAGAGATAAAAAGCACAAAGTATCTGTTGACTTTCAGTGGCCAAATTAAAGCATCAAGAAACTGACCTTGGAGAGAGCTGCTGTATGTATCACTTCTTGTGCTCCAAGCACAGCCTCCACTGCCTTGGGAAAACGAAGACAGTACTTAATACTTCCATTACTCAGACACCACAGTCTCAAAACTTCTGTTGAGAACACGGGGGCTGCAGCCTGTGAACAGCTGTGAAAACAGCAGTTCAAGTGGCAAGACTAGGAACATCAAATAGGAATTCTGTGACAGAAACAGAGCAGAACCGGTATCTTCAGGGCACTCTGCTTAGCCTGCTTTTCTCATCTTGTCTTTGCATCATTCAGCGCAGCATTTAAATTTTGCAGCATGGGAAAGGGACCTTCAGGAAACAGCTTCTTTTGCTACATAGTAAAGGTTTTATTTTATACTGAATGATTTTTTTTTTCCTTCTTCCTTCTTCCTCCCCCTTCCACCCTCCCCACTGTTTCTCCTTCTTTTTCCTTTCCTTTCTCCTGTGTTCCACTGTTCTCCCCTTCTTTCTTATCAGCTCGTCGGGCAACTCTTCTCACCGTGCCCACACTGATGACAGCGTCTTCAGAAGAGGACATAGACCGGAGACCCATCAGAAGACTCCGGTCTAAGAGTGACACCCCCTACCTGGAAGAGGCGAGGATCTGCTTCAACCTGGATAATTCAGGTATGACCATGGCCTTTCCTTTCTTAAGAACAGCATATGGTATTAATTGCAGGCTTCACTGTGTTGTATGTGCACCAGAGGGTAACTCCTTGCTCACCTTGTGGCATGGTGGATCCCCAAGGACATCTGAACATGAATCCTTCCCAAAGTTCTCCTGCAAGTGCTAACTAAAGGTGTTCCCAGGGGTTAGCCTGGGTCTTCAGCCAAGGAGATCAAAAAGACAGCAAAAAGAATGGTTTTGTAAACAAGGAAAGAATGGTTTTGCAAACAAGACCTATTTGCACCCTATCCTGTCCAGCCAACAAGAAACAGGATAGCAGTTCTGCACATTTATGAAGGGATTATTAGACCTAACAGCAGAATTAAGCTACACCTAAAAAGGAGATGGATAGATAGACCTAATCATGGAGAAAAATCCAGCTTGCACAAAACATCGCTAGGTTTATTGGCGAAAGTGTAAGAGAAAACTGTTGCAGGATGATTAAGAGAACCACCTCAAAACAATGTGGAGCTGCTAAGGGCTGCCCGCAGAGCTAAGGCAGCCCCGGCATTCCCTGAAACACTTAATAAGGATGTCATCCCAGACCAAAGATTTCTGAGCTGCCCAACAACTTGGCAACTCTAAGCAGATCCTGCTTTCTTTGCACAGTCTGAATTAAGGAATGAATTGGTACACTCACTGTTATATGTTGTAATTTTTAAACTCTTACTTTATGTAGCACTTACATGCTAATTAGTTTTAAAGAAAGCATTTTTTTAATTTGTATTACATGAACATCCTAGGATCCTCGTGGGCCTGGAGCCCCGGTATGGGCGGCAGTCCACAATCAATCACATGAAAAATAACCTCCAGATCAAGAGCTGGATGTTATGGAGAGGGCGAAGCAGTAAAATCCTTATCCTCATTTTGTGACCGGAGGCCGAGTCGCTTCTCTTGACCTAGCGCCCCATGAAAGAACGTTTTAGATTGAAGATGGAATCCAAACCCACAACTCCTAACCCTGGCTTTGGGCTGCAAACAAAAACCCTGCTTCTCCTCTCTGACAGAACTAAAACATAGGTGGAATAAGAATAAGCAGATGCGGGGTCTTTGTTTGTTTGTTTGTTTCTTCCCCAGACACCTGCCACTGAGAGATATGGACATAAAAAACCTTGAGTCTCAAGCTTTAAGTGACAAAGTCATTCAAAATAAAAGTAGAAAAGGAGCAAGGGCGCAAAGCCCCTCAGCCACCTCGGCGATGGAACCGCAGGGCACCCCATGTCACTCCATTCTGGGGCGACCCCGGAGCCGAGGCCAAGGCGGGCGGGAAGGGGCAGCATCCCGGCCCTTCGGGGTGCTCCTGCCCGCGGGGCTGCCCTGGGGAGCCCCGGGAGTTCCGGGGGGAGGTCGGGGAAGGTCGGGAGCTGGAGCCGGAGCCGGTGCCTCCCTCAGGCCGCCCGGGGCGCTGCCGGGCCGGGCCGGGCCGGAGCGTTCGGAGCGGGTCGCGCGGCGCCTCGGCGGGAAGGGGCAGCGCCCGGGGCCGCCGCTCCCGTCCGTGGATCCTTGACGGGTTTTCCCTCTCTCTCCCCCCCTCTCCCCGCGCTCCTTTCTCCCTTTCCCTCTCCCTTTCCCCCCTTCCTCCCCTCCCCCTCCCGCGCCTCTTCCTCCTCCCCCCCCTCCCCGTCCTCCTCCTCCTCCTCCTCCTCCCGCGCCGCCGCTCGCCGCTCGCCCTCAGCTCGCCGGGCCACGCTGCTCACCGTGCCCACATTAATGGCGGCCTCATCCGAGGAGGACATCGACCGGCGGCCCATCCGCAGGGTGCGCTCCAAGAGCGACACGCCGTACCTGGCCGAGGCGCGCATCTCCTTCAACCTCGACGCAGGTGAGAGCGGCCCCGCGGTGCCGCCCGCCGCCCGGGCCCCGCGCGGAGCCCTCCCCGCTGCCCCTCAGCCCTGGGCGCGCGCTCCGGGGGGCTGTTGCCTTCACGTCATGACTTCCTTACCACCCTCCCCCCTAAAAAACGAGCTGTAGGTAAGTTGGGTGGTGACCCAGTTGGCCCACAGTGCCCAGTTCCGGCGCTAAGGAGCTGGGAGCAAAGGAGGAGGTGGAATGGGAAGGAGCATGTCTGCGTGCAGAAAGAGGCTCTGCACATGTGCCTGGACTGCCCAAATGCACCCAGTGTTGGCTCGCGCTATCACAGGTGATACTGTCATGTTATGCCGTTATAAATAGATAAACCGGTGAAGAGGAAGGCACCTTGAGGTTACCTGGTGCCTCTCATCCTTGTGCTGAGCTAGGCATGCTGTCCTTACTACCACAAATCCTGGAAGATGTGCACGTCTCTAGGTACCTCTAGCCTACAACACACAGGAAAATTTGGCAATTGTGCTCAGCTTTTCTCTCTTCCTCCTCTTTCTCCTACTCACTTTAATATGTGTAGCAGAGCTTTGCTTTCAAACCTGGGAATCTAATTCTTTTAAAATAAATAATTGAAAGAAACAGTCCTGGTGTATTGAGAAACATAAATGGAAAGTGTCTGAAGCATAGCAAGTGTGTGTTTTCATTAATCCATCTGGCAGTGAGTAGTTTTGAGCTTTAGTTAAAAAAAAATTGCTTAGCAACCCATATCGAGTGAGTGAGCTAACGCAATTGAAACGTGCCGTGGTTCCCGCTTCGTTCCTGAGCTTTTGGGCTGTTTCTCTGGGTTTTCTGAGGAAGTGCAAACTAAGAGGCCTGCACCTGGGAACTGTGTGCACTGGGGAAATGGGTGTTAGAAAAATTTGCTTAGCCACTTTTGTTTGTACCTGGTGGTGCGAGGGGGCAGTTTACTTCTGAAACATGCTGCTTATAAGGTGCAGTGGTCTTTAATTTGATGTGTGTGTGCTTAAAAAAGTAGTTCTGAAGTTAGTGCCCAGCAACTTCGCATAGGAAAACCATGTTATTAATGTGTAATAGAGGATGCCAAATAACCTTAGGAATGCCAATACCTTAGGAAAGGCTGGAAGGTGGTCGGATGAAGCGCTCGGGTTCGCAGCCTGGCCCTGGGAGTGGCGGGGCAGGGTCCCCACGCGCGGGGGTGACACGTGTCCCCACGGGCCCTTCCCACTGGTGGTGGGCGCCAGGACCCGGGCGCGGCGCTGTCCGGCGCCGTGGTGCTGAACGGCCCCGGTGCTGAGCGGCGCTGTCCACCAGCGTGGTGCTGAACGGGGCGCCGTGGTGCTGAACGGGGTGCGGTGCTGGGTGGCGCTGTCCACAGCCGTGGTGCTGAACAGGGGTCCATGGTACCGCACGGGGTGCGGTGCTGAGTGACGCTGTCCGTCCTCATGGTGCTGATCGGAGCCCGCTGGGAATCACCTTCCTCTGCCTGCTTCGTCTCTGCCAGGGCTCTGCTTCTGTGTGTGTGTGTGTGTGTGTGTGTGTGTGCACAAGGACATGTGTTTTTACTCCCCTCTGCCAGAAAATGCCATCTCCTCCACTCATTGATGCAGTAGCGAGCAAAGACATGCTTAGGGCACAGGAAATAACCTCTCCCTAGCACGCTTCCTGTTTGATGCATTCCCCTGCTGCTCAACCGCTGCTTAGGGAGCTGATTCCCTTCGAGTTAAGTTGTGTTTCCCAGGCTTTGCTTTGTTGGTGGACATAGGCAGGGTTGCGGCAAAGTGTTGCTGTGTTGGAACGTGGAATCCAATCTTATTAATGGAGCATAAACAGATGCTCTGAATATTACCCTTCTCCACTCTTAATTACAACCACTGGTTAAGGACTAGGAGGTTTTTATCTACTTCAGGCTGTAAGTTATAATTATACCATTACTGCTGTTATCCATATTGTTGAACAACTGGGAGATTGCATACACAGAGTTAATTATACAATTTGGATATAGCATAAATTTGGTCTGGCCTGTAAAAGAAGAATTTAAGGCGATTAACAAGGCAAATTCTACCTGCTTTTTTGATTAGATTACATTGACTGTTCATTATTCACATTTTGTTTACTTTTCCAAAATATCCTTGTTTATTGTGTTTCTAACTATTGATCAATTAACTCACAATTATTATCTAGCACAAGTTAACAAATGCTGTTCAATTAGTAGAACCCAGTATGTATTTTTGCTGGTCTTTCTAAATTGATTAAAATACAAAGCTGTTTTCCAAACTCAGGGTTGTTCTCCTTAGTGCTATGCATATGCAAATCCTATTAATCTGAGTTATGTGCTCATATCAAGAGGATAATGTCTCCCAAAGGATTTAAATTACCTCTTCTACCAAAATTAATGTAGCTGTGTAACATCATAAAACTATAGACAGATACTTCTTTTTGCATATTTGACACTGAATCAATCTACATTCAGAATTTAATTTTTAATGTTCTGAATGACTTTCTGTAGTGGCACATTGCAGGAATCTGAAGTGTGCTCTTGGCTCTGGCTTTTGGATGATCTTTCTTGGTTCTCTTTGATTTTCCATTCTTTTCTTTTAAGGTTACACCTCTGTCATGGCTCCATCTCTTAGCATCCATCTTTAGAAAACTTCATCTGGGGCAACTGTCAGATAGCATAATCTCTTCCTGGTACTGTGCCATCTGAGAAGTTCATATGTGTTTACAGGTTTTGACCAATTCATATTGGCCTCTGTTTGCAAAGTATTTTACTTTTAAAATGGCAATGCATAGCAAGTGGCTTTCAAGGTTGATATAGTTGCAGAGGTGATAACTAATAAGAAAAGACATCACTTAATAAGTCCCACTGAATGATTCAAGATGCCCTTTATTTTTCTAACTCTTTATATGGAGTCTATAGACTGCATGGAAAATCCATGTTGTAATTGCATTAGTTTTGTTAGAGGAGGGGAAAACACCACGTTGAGTTTATCAGACTGGAATCTCTCATCTCTTCTTGCATCAGTCACTATTACAGGCTCGTATGTGTGAATACTCTTTCCTAGCTGAAGAAATATAAGCCTCATGTTGCAGTCATTCACAAAGTTGAATCTAGCAGAGTGATCACTTGTTAAGCAGAGCCAGAAGCTCTATTTTCATCTCAGCTGCCATTGGGTCTTCCTGAGACAGTTCAGGGAGTTCATCAAATGTCATTATTTGTTTGAACAAGGATGTCTTTCTGCTTAAAATTTAATCTGGGAATGAAGACTTGGGGTGAAATAAAAGCCAAGTCTTTGGAGAAGGTATAAAGGCAAAATGACTACACTAGCTACACATGGGTCACCAAGCAGGGCTGTTTCTTCAGCAGTTGTATGTTTAGCTGCGGGGGTGGGATGAAATTGAGTGTTGAGTGACTTTTTAAAAAAAAGACTCAAAAGCATGGGCCAGTGGTGCCTCTGTACTGAAGACTGTGGCCTGAGGGGTACAAATGCTGAACTCTGCAGCAGGGGGGAGTGGTACGAGCAGCACTGAGCAGAGAGAGGTTTGGCAGCCTGTGTGAGCGGCTGTGTGCAGCTGGCAGGGCCGGCCCTGAAGCACAGCACAGAGGTACTTAAGTCACTCAGCAATCTCACCTAAGTGGCTGGATCCTCAAGTGATATAAATCGTTTGTTGACTTCAGCTAGGGATCTGAGCCAAATGCACATCTCTGCCTCCCTTGCATGATGAAAGATCTGCTTTATCTCTTTGTATGGAGCCACATGTTCTCCTGGAATGTATTCTGGGAGAGCAAAGCCGAGAGAGAAGGGAATGAGTGGCTCTGTAAATAAGCACATAGAGGTATTAAAATTGTGCCCATTTTGGCCATATTTAGGGAAGAAATGGCTTAATTTTTAGAGAGACAGGTGAACCGACTTCCATTTATTGTGCTTAAGCTGTGGTGATTAACTTATGTCATTGTGGAGGAGACGGGAGAGCAGCCTGGGTAAATGCTGCTGCAAGCAGAATTAATTCACATAACGTAAAGGAGAAGGAGGAGGAGGGTCCTGGCACAAACTACTGAATGGTTGCGGCGAGTGTTAGTGAGCAGGGAAATGGTCTTAGGCTGCTGTTCCTGTGAGGCAGTGGATGAGGGGGACATACAGAACCTGAAAGAGGAACCACTGCCTTTATATGTAAAAACTTTCCCAGCCTGACTGCACCCAAAGTTGAAATCAAAGTGTATTATTTGTGTCGCTTTATTCCTTCCATCATATAGCTTGAAAACTGTGCTGAATAATTCTCAGGAGGAAAAATGATCTATGATTTTGCTTTCCGATGGAAAGATATTGTCATGTCAGGGTCTCAAGCCTGTTGATTTATATAGAAGGATGGTATGTTTTTCTGCTCCGATCAAGGAGCAGGTTTCAATCATTACTTGACTTGTGCGCTTCATATTGCCAATGTGCGAAATAAGCAATAAGATTTGTACAGCTCACTGAGGTGAGTAAGTTCTAACAGATAAAAAAAAAGTTAAATGACTTCACTGGATTTTCACTGGGAAATCTCCATCCCTTCCATTTTTATTTTTTTCTAAAACTCATCGAAAACCTGATTTGAAGTTAACTGAACTTGTCCCTGGCCATTGTTGCGTATGATTTATTCGACTAACCCAATTAATCATCTCCTTCTATATTTTAAATATTATTGCATTTTGGACTTGTATTTTCATTCCTATTTATCCAACATTCTTTTGTGTATATCAATAATAAATTATTCATCATGGTTTCATGAATCAAATAAATAATCCCTAAAATTATTTTAAAATTTGAACTGTTTTGGATTTATGGAGTTATTAGATTATAAATTATATTTAAGACATAATCTGTAGGGCATAATTGCATTTTAAAAAATACTTTTAAAAATAAGTTGGGTTTAAAGTTTAAGATAGGAAAGCTTGGACTGATGAGAACCAGGGAGAAATATGCACTAGTAGCTTTCTAATGTGTGTGGGAGGTTTTATTTTTTTCCGGAGAAAAATCAGTAAAAATGAATACTTGGAGAAATTCCACCTACTCTCTGCTCTAATCAGTCATTTAGATTATTGTCATGGAAATTCTTTTGGATTAATGAACCCAAATCACCGATTTTTGACAAGGAATTGCTCAATACCTAGAGCCCGAACAACTTGCCTGTTTTGCCATCAGGGTTTGCATTATCAAAAGTTGCATCAGCACTTTGCTTAAATTGAATTGTGGCCATTAATCTTTATGCTGCTTAGTTTGGAGTATAGCTAAAGATGGTATTTGTACTCATCATTTTCTGCACCTGCATTTCAAACCAAGGAGAAAGACCTTGGCTTTTTAACCAATATGGGAGTGAAAACAGGTCTCAATCAAACACGCATCATGTGGCTACTTAAAATAACAGGCCCCTTCCAGGGCTAAGTGAAATTACTGCAAGTGCCTCATCATCAACAACATATAATACACCAGGTAAATGTTCTGTTTGGAGGGGAGAAATTTTAACCAAAGCTGAGATTTCACCTCTTTAATATGGCCTCGTAGGTCTTTGGGGCTTAATAACCATCCTAAGATTCTGAAATGAGTGTCATGTGGGAAAAGCTAGTTCTAATGTTCTTGAAGTCATTTAAAGAGGAGAGAGGCCCATACTATCATCAAAGCAGGAATTATTAATGCAGGCTTTATTTAGCAAATAGAATTGGGGACAATTTGAAGGGAAAGGCATAATGAATCAAAATCATGGAATCAGCAAGAGGGAAAACCACACCACATTTATTTCTCAGAATGCTGAATATATTATTGGAAGTATCTTTAAAAAAAAAAAGTTGTAATATTTGATCCTTCCCTCTAGTATTACACGAGTGTCACCTTTTCATGTCAGGAGAGCAGCTAATGCCAGTGTAAGCAATGATCCTGTGTGATCTTGTCATTGGTCTAGAATGACTGAGAGCAGGAAGTAAGGTACATATTTGCTTATGGATCAAGCTATGCAGACCTTATGTCTTTTACAGTTCACTGGATTGTCAACTGTATGTGACTTTAAACTAATGTCAACTAATGTGACTTTAAGGCTGCTGTAGTGCTTTGTAGCTAACTTCCTTCATGAAAACTGATATGGCAATACTTGCCTGAGTGAAAAATTGTCTGTCCTTATATTTGCCTCTTGCTTGACAAATTTGTTGGCTTAATATAATCAAGTTTATTTCCTCAAGTGTAGGCATTGCAAAACTGTTTTGTATTCTTGTTTATTTGGAAACTTTTTTCTCAGAACTAGGGTTTTAAGGAAAGCCCATTTTCCAAATTTTCAGATAAAATTGTCAGAACAGCAGCACTGGTCATGTATATTAACTGTAAAAAATGGTAAAAAGAAAGAGCTTAGTTCTAAGTAACAGCTGCAATTAGCCTTAATACTTAATTACTCTGAGTCAACTAATTGGTTTCACTGGGACTACTCACACAGCAATACCCACAGCTAGGCATATAAGTATGTGCCTTCAGAAGCAGTCTGAAGGTTTGTGAGTTTTTGTGGTGTGATTGGAAGTCATTAATGCTGAAAGAATATCCTGGACTCTCTGCTATCAGGTCGTCTAAGATTTCTGTGCAGATGAAATTGCGCCATTAGCAGTTGTTTCTTATGCTTATAATTAAGATCATAGAATTATTGTGGAATATTACACTTAAATACTTGCTTGTATTCATGTTTTCTTAATGAGCAAAAATTATCATATTGTATCTTCTATGGATAAGGTGCGCTATAACTCCAAAAAGTTTCAGTTATAGCACTTATTATGTTTGTTTAATGTGTTTTATATGGTAATATAATCTCTTAATGTGGTCAAGTAAGAATATTTTCTTTATTCAGAATATTTCTAGGCTAAAAATAGTTGTAATTGATAACTTGTAATCATACAATTCTGTTATTTCCTTTAGAATGCATTGGTTGTCTTCTTTTATGCTGATAAAAGGCTAAAGCTGGACCTGTAGTATATGGCTACCTTCCCAGGATTTCATTAAGAAATGAATGTTTTGGCATATTTGAATGAAGTTTTTAATACTCTTACCGCGAACTGTGCAAACAGCAGTGGAATAATTTTCCTTTCTTGAAATTACAATTTCATCTATCAAAGATGAAGTGAAGGTACTGCCTTGAAGAAGAATTATTGTGAAGAGCCATAAGAGCAAAAAATTTGGGAAGCCAAGTTGAAAACTGAACAGACTTTGAACTATTTCCTATATTTATTCTGCACTCGAGGCTGTGGTTTTGTTCTGGTTTTAAAGTACATAAGATATGGGAAGTATGTGACAAGTGTGCTTGCATGCTGATGTACGGTGTGGACACATGGCATTTTAACTATGATGGATAACCACAGCAGCACGTATTTCAGTTAATCAGAGAACCTTTGCTATGCATAATTTATACTGCAATATGATTTTTACGATTAGAGCTTACAGTACTTGGACAGACAGACATCTGGTTAATAGTTTATAAGCGAATTAAATGCTTGATACATTATTAAAATGGAAGAAAAATTTCATCCTGGCTAAATCTAATTCTTTGCTAGAGTATTGGAAATAATTATTTTACCATCGTACACATTACACATGCTACAACAGAAGGTGAGAATTAATATTTTAAATAATGCTGTAGTAGAACTGAAGAAAAAGAACTATGTTGAAACTGAACAGTATAAATTGCACTCTTTTTTGGTCTTAAAAGCTATACTAAGTACTTTTAACACACATTGAATTCTGAGTGAATTAGGATATTTGGTAATCTAGTTAAAATGAATGCTATTTAAAAAGATTTGAAACCTCTTTGCTAATGGTAAACTTAAAAAAATGGAATAGAGAATCTATATTTTTTAAAGCAGCTTCCTTAATGGCTTACCTTTCCTTTTGCATCCTTCTGCATCTTTTATTTATTTCTTAACTCTCAATGGCTTAAACAATTTAAGTTCAGGAAAATAAAACTACTATGCAGGAATCTTGCCGTATTACTTTTTACTTTTTGTTACTTTTTTATCTCTTTAGTATTCCTCTTGGGTGTTTTACTTGTGGAAATGAGACTACCTCTAGGTTACTTACAGGTGACCAGGATGGTAAGCCCCATGTCCCAAGCTGGAGAGAACCTGCTTGAGTGAGGTGCTTTTCTGTTTGACAGTATTTCTCTTCTGTAAAGAAAAGTGGAGGAAAGAAGTCTGCAGATGAATAGATATTAAGATCTGACTGGGATGTCCTCCTAGAAAATGTTCCTATATCCCCCAGTGAAAACAAAATAAGCCAGCCAAGTTTCCTACCATTAAGGTAAGCTGTCAGAAACAGTCTTAAATCAAAATGAGTTTGTCAACGGCTAGTCCGGTTTGGCTACAGCTTTGCAGTAAAACCATAGGTCACACAACAGATGTCCCACATTAGGATGGAATGGGAAATTAATAATTATACTGTGGTATCCCTTGAGAAA
>JAUBOD010000940.1:756879-767262 GCA_032353885.1 Nothura maculosa
CATAGGTCACACAACAGATGTCCCACATTAGGATGGAATGGGAAATTAATAATTATACTGTGGTATCCCTTGAGAAAGAGACTACTTCAGTGTGACATCTGTAATGGTCTGATATTTTTCTTACTGATAGCATAATAGTACAGTTTCCATATGCCACTGTTTTTTCACTTCTGCTTGGTTTGCTGTTCTTTTGCTGTGCTGGAAAATGCTCAAAATGAAATGCAGAAACTGTGATGTGGCTGTGCTTGATGCAGGAGGCATCAGTACAGCTTGGAGGAGTAGGGCTCTTGACCATGCTCAGCTTCAGGTATTAGAGCTTCACTCTGCTTTCCCCAAGGGTTGTGACGGTTGTGCTTTCCCCAAGGGTTGTGTCATCTCCATACTGTCCTTGCAGAGGGCTGATAGGGACTTAGGGCTTCAAGTGATCCCGCTGTGATCTTAGAGCCTCACTTACACCCTGTTTGTTCATCCGTGTGTTCATTATGGCTTATGTTACACCTCAAGGCCCTTTTTAGGTTTCACTAATATGATGACTGTTTTTAGAAAAGCTTTCGAAGTTTGTTTCAGAAATATCAGAGGTTTACTGGGTGTAATAGTCATAAAAAAGCTGAAAGCAACGGATCATAATTCTTTTCTCTGCCTGGAAGCATGGTAAAGTTTTGGAGCATTCTGAAGCTAATAATAAAAATAAAATTGGGTTAAGTAATAGCCTGTAAACTAGTAGCCTATAAGTAAAAGGCAAAAACAAACCAATGATAGTTGATTTTAACTTTGTCTTTGCTCAAGGCTCAGAGGAATGAACCACTCTGTGACATGAGTCTGGTAAAATTATCATTTGAAGTAATTATAGGAACAAATTAATTTATAAGTGATGTTTATTAAAAAAATAATAGCCAGATAGTCCTAAGGTCTAACTCTGAAAGCTTTTCCTCATATAAGTAGTGTGTGTTACAGCCACATCAGTAGTAAGGAAACCCCAGGGTAGAGTTTGGTCGGGAAATAATCACTGTATGTTTGGGATATAGTTTTTACTCAACATGCTTTATGGTGCAATAATAGGAGGACAGGTGAAGGAGACATTAAGGCAACGTATGCCATGCCATCAAAAAATGGCAGAACTTGCTAAACTTAGCTGCTGGCACCTAATGCTACACTAGACAACACTAACCTGTTCTTAGCAGGTACTGATCTCAATGGCTCTATATGTACATGCACCTATGTGCCAGCAGCTTTAGGAGCACGCAGGGACCATCTGTTCCCACGGTGAGTTTAGAAGGCTTAAAGTGGGCAGCCGAGGAGTCACTCTTTGAAATATATGTCCATGTTCTTTCTGTTATCTAAGTCAGTCACAGGTAGCTGTGTCAGGAGCAGTGTTACAGGCTCTTTAGCTGTCAGTATTTCAAGTTCTGTTTCTGGGTGTTGCTTTCCTTGGCAGCAATTACTAGTATTTCTCACCAGCTGCAATTTAAGGTATTCCTTGGGTTGAGAGGAAGCAAAATATAGGACCTGCTTGCTTATTTTCCAGAGATGCATTCTGCCTTTCAACTCCTTGCTTCTCTCTATACATTAAATAAAATATTGTAACAGCCATATCAATCTGGTCAATAGAGGAAGAGACTTAAAAAGTGAAGTGCCTTCCCTTATTCACCATACAAATAGGACTGATATGATATTGAACTTAGTCCAAGCTTTTGTCTTAGTCATTAAAACTCATAAAAGAAGGAAAAAGGTGCTAAGCAAGGGTTAGAAGGATATGCAGAATAAGTGGATGTGGTAACTGTGTTAGCCATAGTAAAATCTGGTATGGTTTTAGCAAAGCATGTTATTCAAAACATCTTGGACCCCACACAGCTTTTGTTACAACATTGGAACACATTTGGCCTTGTTTGTTCCCTTAGGTAAAGCTAATGGTTTACATGTGCAAGAGAGATTTAGTCTACAGTGGCCAGTAGTTTTCATGCAACTTCTCTTGTTGAATGGTGTATTGTAAATGGTTTGCTTTTGCAAACGAAGTTGTTTTGCTCCTTTAAAACTTTATGCTGAATTTAAGGTAGAGGTTTAATATGCATTGAGCTATGAAAGCTTTGAATGTTCAAAGAAACGTCTTATGACATTGCACTGTATTGTTGCTGTGCTTAGGTGATTTGCCCTAGAAGGGTTGTGGTGATGTGTTTGTTCATCGTGATGTGCACATCACCTTGGAAACTTTTGGTAACTTCAAAATTATGTAAAAGTGAAATCTTTGCAAAACTCTTCAGGCTTCTCTCTTCTTCCTTTCCTTGCAGGTAAGGGGTACAAATTATGTTTCCTTTTAACACAATTTTAGATGAGTTCAGAGTAGGTTGAAAACAAAGTTAAAACAGTCAGGGAAAAAAAAAACAGTCTCTCAAAGAACCTTTAAAGAGTTGTAGGATATGCCAGTTTCAGTAGGACAACAGTAACTAGATGACTATATTCAATTAGTGTCTCTGTAGGGTAAAATTGCTATATCATATTTGAAATGCTCTTTGAGGAGGAAAATGTATCCTAAAGGAGCTTTAGTGACGATTAGTGCCTTTAATATTTAAATTTGCTGCAAAGTGAGCTTCTATTGCAAAGATAACGCAGTCTGATAGATCACCGTTAGGACATCTTCCTTCAAATAAATATGTTTTCTATTAAAATGCTGTAATTAATAATGGAAAAGAAATAAACACTGTCTCACAGTGACAGTGATTCCCTAGCCATTTCCTGCTTTGTTTTATTATGGCTTTGAAAGGACCCAATTCAGGAAAGCACTGATGCATTCAGGTTCATCAGCAGTCTGTATTTCTTAATCCATCTCTAAGTTGCAAGTGGAAATCTACAATTGTGGCAAATGGAACTCGTCATCTTCTCAGCACCTTCTTTATTTGTACTTCTTTCAAAAAAAAAAAAAAAGAATGTGCACCAGTATCAGTCCCAAGTAAAAGTGTTGTCAGGATGGAAGTTGATTGATTTCTGAATCCATATCAAGTTCTTTTCTTATATACTCTTTAGGACTTTTGCGACATATCAGAAGACACTGTATAGCCTCCAAAGTATTAGAATATTGCTTCATAACTAGTTACAGCCCTGAAAAGTATCTTGTTTGTGATCAGGCTGTGTGTACCCCAGAATGGGGCAAGGAAAAATTGCAGGGAGAAAGAGGGAAACCTCACTGCAGCAGCTCACGAGTAGTAATGCTTCCTACTGCTCTCATTCACAACTGTTCCTAAGAGCCCTGTGCTTTTCATGCTCACACACCTGTTTTCATTTGGGCCAAAGGAAGCACTCACCTTATTTTTAAGGTGAAGAGGGTGTACCTGCATCAGTGGTAAGTGTTTTAAAATTAACTGCAATTGGGGAAAATTATACTGTGGGGGGAAAAATGCCAAAGAAGCTGTTATTACTTGGGGTTTGAAATGGGCTGCTGGGGAGGAGAGTTAATGCTATTTTAATGATATTTCTATCTAAAAGTTGCCTTTTTTTATGCTCAAATGGTTATCAAAAGCCATCCGTTCACTAACGCAACGCTTCTGCAGCTGTCTGACTCAGTGGTGCCTCCGAGGCGAGATGTTTCTCTGGGGACCCTGCGCTGGCTAGACTAGGCCTTGGAGAGCAGGGCCGCAGGTGTACGTGTCTGCTGTGCACCCAGACACGTAGCGCGGTGTGCGGCGGGCGCCCACCCAGAACCAGGCTCTGCTCCCTGCTCCATAACTGCCGGGAACTGTTAGCGGGTGTCCAACCTCTCCTGCCACTCCAGACTGGACACTCCACGCTATAAGCCTCCAACGTAGGCGGAGAGGCCTGCGGCTGATGGACTGCTCGTGATTTCTGCCCAAATGCAGCTTCTCTTTGGGGAAAGATTCCAAGTCTGCTAAGCACTCCCAGGGACTTCCAGATATGAACAATCTGGTCAGAGGAGCAGCCTGTTCGTGGACATCAATAGCCTGAGTGTTTTTGTGTATATGCAAAGAACATCTCCACAAAGCATTTGTGGCCAGTCTGACACATCCCAGATGTACAAATATTTCTGTCTAGGAAAAACGTGGTCCCAGGGGAAGCTGTCTCCCTGCTTCTGGTTTTGCTGCTGTCCTCAGGATGCCCTTTGGAAAGTAATTTATGGCTGACCTCCCAATGCCTGCACCAGAGCACCAGAAGGAGTCTTTTCTGGGCTGGTATACATTGTTGTATTAGCATCCTGGGGTGATAGCACAGGGGGAAGAAAAAAAGTCTTCTGTTTGCTTTTCTTATTCCACCAATGCTAGCAAATTGGTATTAATAGATTATATTGAAATATTAGTAGACACTGCTGAGTTAGGCTGAAACTCTGTTAATAGATACAGAGGAACCTATTCACTGAACTGGGCCAGCAGTTTATCAGATCAGAGCTTTTGTCTCATGCATTGTCCAAAACACAGACAATGCGGCAGCATGTAACTTATTTTATTTTTTATATATTTTCAGAAATATTTGTCTCTTCTCATTGGAAGGTACAGAAATAATATAATGTGACAAACATAGACTGTCTACAGAAGTCGTGACAACAGTTTTATTGTGGTCATTTGGAGTGCAGTTCTTTCAGTGTTGATTCACAAAATTAAAATACTGACGCCTCTGCATATGAGGAGGGAGGTGAGATATGGAGATAAAGCTGGTGAGTTCATTTCACTGGAGAATGTAAAGGCCTTAAATCTAAACCTCTGTGGAAGTATGAATAGGTTTCATTTCTCCTAAGACAGACCTACCAGCCTTTGGTAAGAAAGTTTCTCTGAGAGTTTCTCTGTTCTTTGCGTGTTCTGTATTTTGCAAAATAATCCAACCCATGTGACATTAAAAAATGATCTCCCAACAGAAATCTTATTTCTGTTCTGATAGATGTTCTCCAGCCCTAGGTCAGTACCTGCTACTGAGCAACTATGTTTTAGTCTTACTATGGCAGAGAGGTAGCTTTGGTGTGTGGCTTGGATGGAAAATCTGGCAAAACGGCCTGTTCTACTCCCTAATTGAAATTAGTTCTTTCTACTGGGTGCCTAGCTTTTGACCTGTGTGTACATACATGGAGATTTCTGGATTGCAGGCTAACATCTTTGGGATTTTGATATGGCCACTCCTTTTTGTTTGGCAGAGGCTGAAAGACAAACAGCAGGAAGTGTTGCAATTTCTTGGCTATTTCCATGGGTCTGAACTGGGATAGCTACTGGGAAAGGAATTTTAGGCTAGAAGAATTTGAAGGGATAGGGAGGAATCTAAGCCAAATTGTTGAGTCCCTGAAGTACGTGCTGGCAAACACAAGCTGTGAAATATGGAATGCATTCTGCTCTAAACCCCATTCTCAAAGATTTTAGGCCTCAAACATCTAAATTTTAATATTTACCAAAATATATTTTTGTAAAAACAAAATAAGTGGAGGTCAGCATTCCAAGAGATTTTCCTTGAACTGCTAATGATTGATAGATGATGCGCTATCTGCAGCTAACTATCTGAAGTAGCAGGGGGCATATTGCCAAAATCTGAAATGTCACAAATATGCTACACAACCCTCCCGGTTTCCCTCCTCGTCCCCCAAAAAAATCAAAGAAAAAAGACACATACATCACAGCAAACTTTGCCTTTTTTTTTTTTTTCAGGAATACATTTCTCACAGACAAAAAGACACTATGATGTCAAATGTAAAGTGATATCCCATCTAAAAATGTATGACAAATTCTAAACTTAAGTGTTATAATTTCTTATTTACTGATAACTATATAAACTTGCGTTTATTTTTTCCTTATCTTTTCTCTTTAAAGCTTTAACATGCTGCTTCTGCAGTTTCTGTGGTGTTTATACAATGAATTATCTTCCAGGGACCCTGTACAGTAATTGAAAGAAAATTACTCATTATCATCAGATTTATTTTTGACAGTTGGTTTGCTTAAATGCAACATGAATATTTAAAAAATGATTTTTTTTTTGATCAGGAAGAAGGAAGGAGAGAAAAATGACACCTCTAACCTAGAGCTGAGAACACACGCTGAAGCCTTTTTTGTTTGCTTCTCTGTTATACCGAAAAAAAAGTTACATGAGTCATTGCAAAATTGGTCATCATCAGTTCCAAGTTTTATGCTGAGTCTAAAGGTGATCGTTCTGAGTAGCAGCTACTAGCATGAGCCACTTGAAAGTGTTATTTCAGTAGGACTGATCATGTGAGAAGCTGGGGTTGAAGAACTGAGCTCTGTCTCACACTCATGCTCTGATACCCGGCTCTCTGGGTGTTGAGGAAGGCAGGAGGGAGAGGCACTGGGCAGCATCTCTATGGAGCAGGAGCCACAGTTTCACCTCTCTGCCTCATGGGGTGGGAAGAAGCGGTTTGCAGTCCGTGTCCAACAAGAGTAGTTGTCCAGCACAGGCAGCGTTGAGATCCCTGAAGAGCCACAGCACTGGTTGTGCTCTGCTTGTGTGTCAGGGAAGAAATCTGACCCTCTGGGTGTCCTTGCTGTGAGGCTGTTTGGTGCTGCTGCCGATGTGCAACTCTGCAGGAGACACCAGAGTATTTCCTCCTCTGTATTTGTCTATGTGTAAAAGCTCTAATATCTCTCTTCTGGTTTACACCTGCATAAATGTAAAGGAACTCCTCTAAGCTAAGCTAATGTAAAATCTGTGAAAATGAGATAGGAATTATATAAGCACTATTATTAATTAATACTAGTGTTTTTTTTCTCCCTCTACCTTGCTAATCTGTAGATGAGATTTGTTAGTGGGTGAGATTTTCTTTAGACCTGCATGGTCTTTCACTGAGTAATCCAAAGTGAGGGTAGCTATGGATCTGCTGTGTTCACACCTGAAGGAAAGGTCACATGCTACAGCTTGGTGGAAATACTGCCTAATACATGCTGGAAAACACTGAGGATCTTCTGAGCCCCACAGACTTTGGCATCAGTGGGATCCTGCTACCGCTTTGTTCTAAATGAGGTTCTTATAGTTCCAGGTAAGCTGAATGACCGTAAAAACATTTTACTGACTTTTATGAACATCATTTCCATTCTCTGGGCTACATTTGTACACACAGTCCCTGGCTGTGCCCTGCACCATTCTCTCTTGCTAATGCTCTGCTTACCACATATATAGTTTCTTGTTTCTCCCCAAATTTGAAACTCCTTTGCCTGATGGCTAATATGTGAAGCTGAGGCCGTGCTGAGTCCAGATACAGCCTCTCCAGTCCTGCTGTGCCAGTAGAGGTGAGCAGAGTAAGTGGCTTGGAAGAACACATTGGTGGTTCTTAATACAGAGATCAGTGATGTTGAAGGGAGATCAGTGATCTTGAAGGGAAGCTTCAGTGTGCATAGGTTTAGAATTTGATGATTTAGCCAAGGAAAATCTGAAGTAAGGAGTAAAAATGGAGTTTCAAATCAGCTGTAGTTCACCATTTCTCAGGCCAGTATGGTTGCCAATGAAGACAACTGTCTTGTGAAAGAGCTCTAAGGAACAGCTTAAACTCAAGCATAGGCACTATGCCAGGCATGTTTGTAAGAAAGTTTTATTTAATTGTTTCTTGCTTGGAAATGATGGTTTGGCTAAAGCAGAAATATTGTGCTTCTTCCTCTACCTCTGTCTTGACTGTCCATAGGATTGTATATACACAATCCTTCTCATGCTTTTCTTTAGCTTCAACTTTATGAAGTATCTAATATTGGATTCCACTCCACTGCCAAAGTTTATTAAGACAAAGGAAGCACAGGAAAAAAATCTCTTAAAACTGTGATCTTAATTTGCAGTTTGACAGGATAAGTGTATAATGAGTATGCGGAAAATAAAAAGATACTTTTTCATGCATTCGCCCCCAAACTATGACTCTGATCCCAACCTTGAAATGCTGCCTTCTAACCTTAATTGTAGTTCTTAAGAAAGAAGGAGTCTTTGAGGTAATTCTTGCTATATTTTCTGAGCTTGTCAGGATTTCTTCTGGTATGTTGCTGCAGGATGAGCTTTGCTTGCAACTCCCTGCAGTTCAATGTGTTTCAGCCTTGCATCCCTGCTGGAGTTCGGATTATCTATGGGAAGTGTATGAACACTCTTCTTGTTGTTGTGGGGTTTTGTTTTGTTTTGTTGCTTGCTTGCTTTTCTTCCTTGAACAACATAAACATGAACGTTCAGGGAATACTTTTTGAGATGCTGGAGAATAGAAGGAAGAACCTTCTCTATCATAATTCTGACCGTGCAGAACTGCTCAGCTAGGGATTTTTCTATAGGGGAAGAAAGCGTTATTTTTGGCGATCTCATCAAAAGGGGAAACCTCTTTCTCTATTAGGAAAAACATCTTTTTATAAAAAGAAACATCTCTCTTTCAGAAGTTACTGGCAACAACCAATTTTGGTACTCCAATCTGTTGCCGGTAGGGCAAATCCAATATCAAAGAGTATATATGTGGCCATTCACTCAAATAATGACTTAGTCATACACTTCACATAACTGAGCTGAGTACAGTATACAGTTGATTCTTCTCCTTTCAGGTGGTTTTTAGAGTTCAATCTTCATGTTAATTCATGCTTTAGCAAATCTTCAAATAGTATGACTGATAGAAGGGAAAGAGATATAAGTTAGTGAGATACAAGTTATAACTTCCACTATAAGTTAGCTGGTAAACTGAATAAGTAACTAAAGTAACCCGGATCCCTCATCCCAAATCTCACTCTGCCTTCTGTCACTAGTCGGGTAGTCTAGTTCTGATCCAGTTTATATTTGTAAATTTACAAGCTGTCTCCTGCCCTCCCCATAAGCAAAGGTGAGCTTACTGTTGCTATGCTTTTAATATGTATTTGTATTTCAGAGTTTTTGCTGGTAAGCATATGTTCCATGCTTGCTCCCACTGGTTCTCACTGATGTTTAAGAAGAGATTTAGTGGGGTTTTGTTGTTGGATTGTTTGTTTGTTAGTTATTTGTTAAGTAACTTTGCTGTTCTTTCCCCATTGCCTTTTTCTCGTCTCTAGTTGCCAACATTAATGAATGTAGCTGTGCCTTTCACACATATTCAGTAAAGCAACGGATAAAAATTTCTCAGGGACTTGTTTAGTTGTTGGAAATCTCAAAAAAATCCCACTACATTTCAGTTTCATTTTTTAAATTCTTTTAATGGGAAAGTTCAAGTAAAGAGGACTCTTGCTGATTACAGTTTAATTTCTTTACAGATTTTTAAGAATATGTCTTACCTGCTCTTTTAATTACTACAAATCACGTCACTTGTGCTTTGTTTATATTTGCATCCCTTCCTATCTTCCTAGAAGAAGGATACATTTCCATCTCTTGCTTTTCCTCTTGTGAGAATATATTTTGAGCCTATTTCATGCACCATTCTGCAACACCTAATCATATTTTCTTTCCTAATTAACTGAAGGAGATTGGTTTGCTTTTTCAAAAACTTTTGAAATGGTCAAGCTTGGATTACTAACCCTTTTGTTCATTCTAAGGAAAAACTTATCTTTTTTATACTGTTACTCATAACAGAGTAGGTGCTCACAATTTATTGCAGAGGCTTTTTTTCTAACATAGTGTTTCTGATGCCAAAGGAAAGATGCAGCAATGGAAGCTGAAGATGACCAGGACTGCTTCAGTAGTCTGTAGACTGCTTCTCAAATGATTCCTTGGATTTCTTCCTATAGAATCCCATCGTTGTGTAGAGAAACTCTTTAATCTCCTGTTGAAGCAGCAGGTATTTTGTGCTTTGGAAATACACTTGATCAAATAAGTTTACCTGGACAGTAAAGGCTGTCAAATCTCTTCAGTTAACTTGTGTTTTGGAGACCTTGAGCAGCTCCTGGATTCATCAGAAGAACAAGCTGTGCTGTTTAATGTTACCAGGTTCAGAGCTCAAGCTCTCCTGTTCCTCTGCAGGCTCTTTCAAATATTTTGAAAGCATCTTGGTGATGGAAATCACTACTTTTGCGATATCTTATCTTCATTACAGTGTTATATAGTTTTACACAAGTTTTGTTACTCTTCGTCACTGAACCTGACATATATGCTATAGCTCTAGTTACACACCAGTGTGGGAGTAATAACTCCATGAACTTTCAGCTGCCGTGGAAGGCACTGTGTTTGCTGACTTCAAAAATGATTTTCCATACTTCCAGAAGATTAATTTCTGTGAAGTTGTTTTATTCCTAGTGCTTCTAGATCTGGCATAGTAGTATTAAGCTTTTTTAATATACATTTACATTGATGCGCTGGTACACTGAAGTCAGAATTAAGCATAGGATATATTAAAAAATAAAAAGTAAAAAAAAGAAAAATCTGCTTCCTCTTCTTGTTGGCAAAAGTACTATTTGGAAATATTGCTCTAATTAAACTAGATTGTTTACAGGCACCTCCTCCTCTCTTTGGCAGCATCAGACCTATGAGCGAGCT
>JAUBOD010000940.1:794071-805409 GCA_032353885.1 Nothura maculosa
TTTTTTCCTTTCATCAGAAGAAATTTCCTTTCATCAAAGATATTTTTTAGAGATTTCTGTCCCTATTATGTATCCTACTGTCTAGCTCATGCATATACATGACTTTTCCTGTAGATATATAACTTTAATTCTAATTTATATTTTATTTCCCCACAGCTGAGATGGTTATTCCAGTATTCATAGTTTTTGCTTTTTCCTTCTGCCGGATAGTGTTTTTTTTTTTTTTTTTTTTTTAAATACACTTCCTCTTCTGTTACCAGACTCCTTTTCTTCTGTCCCTTTCCCCCATGAGGACAAAAGGAAATTAAATTGATTTACTTTGTTCTGGACAAGTCTGTGCTGCAATGGCGTGGTGGGGATGATGAAGACAAGGAAAGATGGCACTTTCTTACCATACTATCCTGTAGTACTTATAAATTGAGTGCTTTAATAATATTTTTAGTGTCTTTCTAGGAAATCACATTGACCCTCACATACACTTTTTTTCTTTAATAACATCCTGTCCTTCCCCACTAAGGGTGATATACTTACTGTTTCAGTTTGTTGTGGGTTTGGGGGTTTTGTTTTTTTTGTTTTTGTGGGACTTTGAGTTTGTTTTGCTGTTGTTTTTTGTTTGTTTAGTTTTTACTTCAGCTTGTTCCTAAAGAAGCCCAGAGTAAATAGAATTTTCATGTTAACTTGAGTAAAACCATCTTAAATATTTTCTAACCTGTTCTTTCTCTGTTTTGACCTATATTCCTTTTGCATTGTTAAAATTTATTTAAGGTACTTAATTATTTTGCATGAAGACTAAGGCAAAGGAGGCATAGATTACTTCAGTCTCTATGTAGTCTCTCCTTCTCTCTTGAGTAATGGACCTCTTAATTAACTGAGATAACCATCTTCTCATCTCTAGTATATCATGAAAATCCTTAATAGTTTTATCTTGTTTTATCTCTTTACCCTTCTAATTTTACTGGGTTTGACTTTTGAGTTGTTTGTTGTTTTTCTTGCTTTTTAAAATGTCTTCTTGTTTTCATTACAATAATTTTCTATGCCTTTTATTAAGTTTCCAGTCTTCCAGTGACTGTAGTTCGCTTGCAAGAATAACAGACTTGAGAGGAGGCTCGGGTCATTGGGTCCATTATCATAGACATCACACCGGAGATCCCTCCTCATAAGCAGTTATCTTCTCTGTGTACAGCTTCTTGTTGAATGGGAAGGAGTGGGTATCTAGTCCAGTGACCACAGTGAGCTCCAAAGAGACAGACAGCATCTGTCTTGCCCTAACTTGAGTTACTGTAGAGGATACAAATGGGGAATTAATCAATTGGACTGGTGTGTATCTGATGCCGATTGAGTCATTAACGAGAGTTTTTGTGTAATACCACTGCTGGCTAATGTGGTGCAAATGCTGGTCCTGACCACTACAGGCTAAAGTTGTTGAGAGGACAACTTATTTTGTTTTCTGCCTGAATGACGAAAGATCCATTTGAAAGGATTAAGTTAGATCAGCATGTAATTCCAATTCAGTTAATCTGATTTTTAGACTGATCATACATATACTTTAGACATGCTTTTGTTGTATTTTAGCTTATTTTCTTCAGAACATCTCTTTAATGGACAAAATCTTGTAGTCATCTTTGTCATGTATTTGCAGAAACTAAGACCACTTGGACTTCAAATATCTTTGTATGTATATATATCTTTTTAATTTAAATTTTCTGTCTCAGACAGTCCTTGATATCCTCAAAAATGTAAGATTGGGGACATCATGATGATGGAAATCGAGCCTCATACCACTGTAAGAATTCCAGTGGTATTTTGCCATTAACTTTGTCCTGTTTTGAATGAAGTGGTACAATTCTAACTGACTGGAACAATTAGAACATGCAATTTTACATATTATAATACTGTAACATGTAATACTATATTACATCTACAGAGTTTTCTGCCTAGCAGACTGACTTTAAGGTGACACTGTCCTCAAAGCTTTCAGTGGTGTAGGTATGGCCCAAACTGTGTTTGAGATCTGCTTCTTGAGCAGTGCTGTGCAGGATACATATGTTTATACACCATCTAACTTCTAGTGACTGTAATGTATCATACTGTGCTTTTGGCCAGCAAATGAGAATTATTAGTTATTGCTGTCATGGCCTCTGAATACATCTGCACTATTGGCTGATCTTTCAACTCTTGGAATCTGTCTGGTACGGATATCAAAGCTCACAACCATTTCTCCTGTCATCAGGTTTCTTTATGCATCCAAACTTTCGATTTGGTTTTTGCTCAAAGTGTAATAAAGTTGTAAATAAAAGATAAGAAATATCTACTTAAGATCATGTTAATGTTACCTCCCTAAACACACTGAGAAAATCCTGCCCATAATAATGTCACTTTGATATTGTTAGACTTAAAGAGATAAAGTGGCTCATATTTCAATATAAGTGAGATAACTCAGTATGTTTTTTGTGACTTCATAGTAACATCATTTGACTTGTAGGGCAGACTTTCCCCTGTCCTCTAGAAAATATTGAAATGTCTGTTGTGTTTGTAAACAAACTCACTGAACTTGTACTATTTTTATAAATATTTCTTTTTCTTTTTTTTTTTAAGAAAATAACATATCTCCTTGGGAGGAAGGGGAGAAGCTGACATATGTCAAGCATTTGAATGGAATAAAATGGAATAGATCTGAGAAATTACATTTCATCCAGCAGAAAGCATCAAGGAGGAAGGGGGGAAAACAAAATAAAACTCATTCTCTTGTTATTGTTTATTGCTTAACACTGGTAGTTTAGAAATACATGGAGATTGGGCACGTTGCAAAGCTTGCATAGATTTTACTCATAACTTGACTGGTGCTTGTATTTTTGTTGTGCTCAATATTGTCTGTGTACTGATATATAATTATGGCTGGACTTGATGATCTTTGAAGGCCTAAAACTTAATATTTCTTGGACATTTTTTTCTCCTGAGAAGTTTAATCTTCCATTTCTTCTAGACTGATAACAATATGTTTCCAGCTTTTTAATCTATTTCTCAAGCTTTCAGCCTCTCTGCTACTTCATTCCGTAGCAGATTTATTTATTTACTGAAATGGCTTTAAACATTTATGAATTTGTGTTTCAACAGCAGTCTTTGAATCATAAGAGGCGACCTCTGTAATCGAAATCTTTGTTTTTTGTTTTGTTTTTCCTGGTTCTCCTGTTTAATGTATTTGTGTGCAGCAATTTCATTAGCTTTCATAGCTCTTAATTTGTATAGTGGCCAATGATACCGACTCCACAGTAGAGAGTGACACTGAAATAAAATCTCTTGTTAAATGAGCGGATACAGAGATTTTTGTCATAGCTGATGAGGAAGAAGATTCCACTTCAAGAAAAACTTTCTTACCTTAATTATCTTACTGTCATCTGTCATTGTTAACTATAAAGTATTGTGTATCCACTTTGGTGAGATAAGGAAGATGCAGAGAAGAATTGTGACTTGCCAAGATTGCACAAGGGGTTAATAGCAGAGCAAGAAGTGGAAACCAAATTTGACTCTCATCCTGGCTATGTGATACTTTGAACCTAATTGTCCTATGTGGCTTCTAGAGGAAGCATTTTGCAGAACAAGAAATGGATCCCTTTTCTACATGTCCTCAGGAGCATTGCCTTAGAAGTATATTCTTATCCTCTCTTATTCTGTAGTATTCATTTATTTTTTTCCACCAACTTTAAGGAGAATTAATCTTTTCCTTAAGTCATGTGTCTGCCTGCCCTCCTGGCTAGGGAAGTTTTCTGATGATGGTCAGAAACTCTGTGTGCGTGCGTGTGTGTGTGTGTGTGTGTGTGTGTGTGTGTGTGTGTGTGTGTGTGTGTGTGTGTGTGTGTGCGCGCGCGCGCGCGCATGCATCCCCTTATGGATGTAGAAATTACCATATTTTTTCTAACTTCTGAAAGCTGCTCTCCTAGATGATCATCTAGATCTTCCTTGAAAAATAAGCACTTCATATGAAGATATGAAAAATATTCTTCACTTATTAGGAGTGCTTTCTATTCCTGAGGGTTGATGTGTCTGTATCTTTGTGGGTTTTTTGGGTTTTTTTTCCGTTGGTTGGAGTTTTCTTCCTTGTAATAAGTGGAAGATACTGTAAGAAAAGTTGTCCTTTTGAAGAACCTGTGTTTATGTGTTTATAATACATCTGGCTTAAATGCTTCTGGATTAAAAACTTGCTCCTTCATGAAATTGTCCTGCAATTTGTAGCTAATGTTAGCCAAATTATCCTAATATAGCTCATAAAGGATTGTTTTGCACTGTTTGTAACTGTAATCTCTGACCTGGAACCCTTCTAAGCGCTTAGACTTTTTTGTAGAAAGTTTCAGACCCAAACATAAGTGGTAAGTCTAGATTTTACTCATTGAAGCATAAAATACTGGTGGCCCTGTTGAGTCTTATCTGTTTCTGTTCATGTCTACCTCTTGTTTTAGGGCATTTTTAGAAGGAACATGGGGGGAATCTCTTTACATTTTTATTATTATTATAAAGAAAAAATATTTGTGATCCTTTTGAAGGAAAACCTAGACAGTCCCATTCTCGGGTTTTGAAGGGAACTTGAAAAGCTCTATTTGTTCAGTGGCAGTGTTATTTAATCTGATAAATGACTGATGCAGTTGCAAAAAGAAGAAAGAGCTTTTGCTATTCACAAAGCTTTGGGGGAGGAAATTAAACAGCCACAGGGAAGATGCCCAATTAAAACTATCTGCCAGCTGTTCCTTTTTTATTCCTGACTTAAAAATAGCTGCGTTTAACTATAACAAAAAGCAATTTTCAGTCTGAGCAAATACAGTCCAGCTCATTATTGGGATCTCGTATAACAGTATGTGGGAACTGTTTAACAACTCTTTAATGTGCCAGTATCGTGTTCTCATTCAGTTGCGCCTTTGTGGTGTCCTCTCCCAGTTATTATGGGTGCCTGTGCAAAGCTTTTCCCAAGTCCTTGGGAAGGACAACAAATCTAGGTGTACTCCCATAGAGAAGTATGAAGAACAGGGAGATTATTTTCTCTTCTAGCAAAAGCTGTCTGGGAGAAACTGATGAGCAGCAGATCTTCTTTGTGCAAATAGTGAGTACCAAGTATTAAAATCCAAATGCAAGACGTTATTTGTGTTTCAGAAATTCTGTTTTCCAAACTGTGAAGGGATCTCTGCTGTCAGGCAGAAGGAGAAAGCACAAATCTTAAAGGGCATAGTAACTCTTTGCTTTATAACTTAGGATGTATCTATGGATTTGTCACGTAATTCTGCATACATGTATATGTAATATACAGGTAAGTGTTTTTCAGTTTCTTGTTACTTTGTAAGTAATTTTAAAATTTCCAGTGATTAGTAGTAAGCAAAGAAGCTCCCCGGAGCCTTCTCAGCATGTTATAACGGTAAGAGCTATTCAGAACCAGCAGAAGATGAGTAGTGCATGCACCCACGGAAAACATTCATACTCTGGCCAAGTAGTTAATCAAAAATAATTATGTGAACCATCTCAGTTAACACATATATAACCTCATTTATGCATATTCATATTTTCTTCTTGTGATGGTCCTTCAGCCCTGTACGCTATATCCTATTTTAAGAGATACAAAAGGGTTTTTTTAACATTCCTCTTTAGAAAGGAAGAACATACAGATCCTGTGAAGTCTCAGCCGCAAGTAGCGGTTTATCCATAAAGGAAAAAGATGTACTGAAACAGTGAAAATGTGGTTTAATCTTGTAATATTAGTGAAGTTGAAGCATGTTTTCACTCTACCCGGAATAGTAGTCTTGGAAAAAGACTGTAGCTGGGTGGTATTTCAGTATTGGTAGCACCACTGAGATTGTTTTGGCTTTTAGGAGATGTACATGTAGGGAATTCCAGCTGCTAAAACTGCTTTTCAAGAGTCATTGGGATGGATGATACTTGTCTGGTCATGTCTGCTTCATTTCATATCATCCTTTTGGGGAGCCAGGGCAAGTGTAGTCTCTCCTGAGTGAGAGAAATTTGCTAAAATGCTGCAGATGCCAATCTGGTAACTTGACAGTTGCTAGGAAAGAAACTGCTTGTGACAGTGCAATAGGCATGTTGTCTGGGTTTCCTAAATTTCTTTTAAGGAAATCACAGGTATAACTCATATAGAACCAAAGAAACTCCAACTGAAGTCTTCAGGAGTTCCTTTTATTTCATAGATCATCATCTGATAATGTTTTTGCTCACTACAGTGGATTCAGTAGTCATGTTATAACAAGATATTGTACACCTTTAGTTTATGTATCCATGTGTATTTGCCAAAAACAAGCATTGATCCTTCCCCTTTTGTTGCAACCTTCTGCAGAACTTTAAGGCTGCTAAAGAGAAGCAGAAAGAGTAGGACAGGACAGCTACAAAGATTCCTCTAAATGCCACTGTTACTGAATATGTATTTACATATGTAGAGACACACAGAGGAAATTAACCTTGGGAAAAGGAATCAATACCGATGTTGAAACTTGAAGATTTGTTTTTATATTTAGCTTGTTAAGAGTAGTGAGAATCATGGTAAGTATCATTACAATAGAACTAAGTCACATGAGGAGCAAAATTGCAGATGAAGGTGAGGTATTCCTCTGGTTTACAACTTTGCTCAAATCTTAGTTCTGTCCACTTGGGGCACAGATCCCTGTGCTCTAGGGAAACGCTTTGTATTCCTTGCCCCTCCACCTCTCCCTCATGGTGCTGAACTTATTATTTGTGTGACCCCTCTGTCTGGAAGGGTAGAAATCACCCGCAAGGAAGGAGCAGCCAAAATGATTGGATTCTTACCGTGTTTAACTTTCTCTTCCAGACTCAAGATTTGTTATGTTTAGGCTAAAGGTAGGAAGTGTCCTAACTAGAAAAGGAAACATCTGCTATTACAGCTGGCACGGTGCTGGTTCTCTGCTTGTTAATGTTACAGGGACCTCTCCCCTCTCTGACTTCAACCTGGGTCTGTAGCCGACTCTGCGACCTCCTGTTGTAGTAGTCTGAGTGTCTATCACTTGGGAAATATTTTAACAGAATCTACTTGATTTTTTCTTTTAACCATTTAATCACAGCATGGTTATTAATGAACTCCATCACCTTCTATTTTATATTTTTAACTTCTCCTATGTCTTTACATTAGTTTTGAGCTTTACATCTGTGTATGTTATCACTGTAACATCCAAATTTATACCTGATGCTAATAGCTAAAATTCTTAAATATAAAAGATTCAAAAACATAAAACTTGCACTCCATGTTGATGCTTCCCAGCTTATGTTCTGGTCATATTAGTCAGTCCTATTGCTAACTATATTGCCTATTAGACTAGTCATTCATTTTGAGCTTTTTTCCTTCTTCAAAGAAGTAAATTAGATACACTGTGTTAAGTGTTCATGCTTAATTGAATATCCTCTCTGTTGGTGCTAAAACAAGCTGTGAAGGTTAATTTTTTTTTCCCCGCTTCTATTTTCTTAGTTCAAATTTCTCCATAGTTAGGCTATGCGCAATCCATAATGTTAAGAATCAGAACCCAAGTTTTGAATGTCCTAAAGACTGGCATCTGATTTGGTCTCTAAAGAATAGCTTTGTGTTGTTCTAGTAAGATAAATATAACTATTTCTTTTAGAAAAAAAATGCAAATATGAGAGCAGCTGAAAAAGAAGTCTTATTTAACATCTATGTCTGACCTAGAACTAGGAGGAATATAAAGAAATGATGAAGCTAAATTATAATAAAAAGGTGAATGCAGGTAAATAATCTTGAGGAGATGGAAGAGACAGGAAAATATTTTTAATGATAGATTTGCTCAGGTCACCATGTGGATTAGTTGATAAAGTGGCTGTTGATTTCTCAGTCCAGATGATTTTTTTCTTAGATCAATATTTATTTTGGAAAGTTTCTACTGTTTTTTCCTTCAAAATTGGATGCTACTTTGTATAATAGAATTTGACAGATAGATGTTTCCTTTAAAAACAAACCCACATGTTATTAAGTATTTCTCAGTATCCACAATGATTCTGAACTTTCCAAGTGACATATAATTTGAGATCACATAATGAAAGCCATATTTTATAACTAAATCCAGCAATCTGAGAACTTCAAGGATATCTGTCTGTTTTGAAAAAAAATCACGAGCGTCTCTAATATGAACATCTTTCCCATGGGCATTTAAATGCTGTGTTCAGATTTCTGCAGACGTTTTCTTTTTGCAAGCTATTTAGCACAACCACTAGTCTTTTTTTAATACAACACTAAGCTGTTGTGTCACTGTTATCCAAAGTTTCTAAGCTTTCTTAAAAGAACCGGGTTTCCTAGAGCAGTTTGGGCTGTTCCAGCCCATTCTGTACATAAAGACCTACCAAAATACTTGTGCAGTTGCTTAGGTCAGGCCAATGTCAGTGGGAGTGGAAATCTATGGTTCTTAGATGGGTTGTTTCAATGCACCTAATTGCCCATACGAAAGCTGCAATGCAAATCCAGCTCTAGACTTAAAGATGTTAAATTGAGAATTAATAACGGGCAAGAAAGGCTGTAAGGGGATATTTCATTCCGTGAAATAAATCCTCTGCGCAGGGGCCGATGTAGCTTGATATGCCGGGCTGCTGAACAAGCACACTCACTGTTGAGACCTTTCTAAAGCTGTTTAATTTTATCGCTGTGTCTGTGGAATTAGAGGCCGGAAGACAACTGTCAGCTGTTTGTTGTCTCAGTGGGAGCATTTTCAAGAATTATATCCCCTCCTGGTAGCCTGTACTAGTGCTGAAGATATGTCAACTTACAGGTGAAATTAAATTTAGCCTAAAAGGGAGCTTGGAGGATTTTTGTTCCTAGAGCTTCAGGAACAGGAAGGGGAGAAGTCTCTAAATTATGTCGACAGGGCATGGCTAAGCCCTCCACAGCATTAGCAGCAATAATTCTTATCACCTGTACAATATTAAGGCATTTTATACACATCATTTAAATGTTATTCACCTCCAAGCTCAGCAACCATTAATTTTCCTCTTTTTAAATGAGAACAATTGCCCAACATGATTGACAGTTTATGCAGAGCTAGAATTATCTGTACAGAGACCGAGCTGTAGGTTTTTGTTACTTAACTAAACCTCTCCAATCACAGTGGACTGAGTGGGTTAGCAGTGCCAGGGTGGCTCTAGTGACAATTGGCACTAGATGTGACAGTAGCTGAGCAAAGACACAGGCAAGAGCTGACGTAGCCGGCGTTGTTGTAGAAAGATGAAGGCTTTGCATGGCTTTGTAAAGTTCTAACAGAAATTGCCCCTGCTTTCCACAATTAGTCAGTGCAAATCTATTTTGACCAAGTAATATAACTTCGAGGCACCATGTCTTTACTTACTGAGCTCATCTCTAAACATGAGTTCATTTTGGACTTGGTATTTATGGAGGTAACTGTGAGTTGTCAGGTCAGGGTTTAAGTGCTCTCCAAAGGCCAAGTGTGCACATCTGTAAAAGGTGGGAAGGGAGCTTTTTGTTGTGTGGGGGAGTTTTTTGGGTTTTTTTAGTTTTTGTTGTCATTCTTTACAGTCAAGTGTTGATGGTAGTCCTGCTATTACATAGAGGAGGTCTAGAACTGGACAGTGTCTTCTTGTGTTATATTGTGCGAGTATCTCATGCATTTAAATAGTCAGGAAAGTCATATAAGGCATATATATTTAATTATATCAATTAACAATCAGTTGACCATTACCATTTAATCCAGTTTTGGTGTCCAATCCAGTAGTGGGTGTTTTTTGTTGGTTTTGTTGTGGGTTTTTTTGGGTTTTTTTTGTTTTTTTTTTTAAGCAATTACTATCAATTCTATCAAATTCTCTGCAATAATTTGTCTATTCCTCTTTGTTTTTTCCCCTGGGTTCCATCCAGAAACATACATAGGGGAAAATGGGGAAAATGATGAAGAGAATGGCTAAAATATTTTTGATAGGATCCTCTCTGCTCTGCTCACCATGCAATATTTTTGCAAGAGGCACTATATATATATATATATAAAATATATATGTATATATACACATGTGAATATGATGCGCGCGCGTGTGTGTGTGTATATATACATTGTGTAATATACGTATGAGTAATATATATTACTGTGCCCTGAAGAATTAAGGTTAACTTATTGATTACATCTTTAAAAGAACTGGAATGCTATCTGATCAGCATGAGGAAGAGGAGATTGTATGGCAGATCTTTTACTTGTACGTGTTTGATGCTCTCAACAGAAAGAGAAGTTACCTGTATGTGACAAAGTTATTTGCTCTAGTAGAAATTTTTCTGCCTAAAGGTTTGGCCTGACACAAAGGTGGGACTTGTCACTTGGGATTTAAGGGCTCATAATTGTCATATAGGAGAGAGGAAATGTTTGCGGTATAAGAAAATATGCAGAACAGCTATGTAACCATGGAAAATCAATTTTACTCTAAATATTTAGTATGTAATTGGGGTGAAATTCTACCTTACAGAGAAAGACTCTGGTTCCCCAGTGGATAAACTATAACTATGAAGACTAATCAGTTTATTCCAATAAGAAATTCAGGGTATTTTGTAGAACAAAATGAAACATGGTTCCTGAATAACAATAGCTAATTAATGTTTCACACTCTTTTCCCTCCACTTAGATTTTTCACTCAGCTTTCCAGTCATTTTAATGAATGAAAATATCTAATACACATTGGTATTACTGATATTACTTTGCATTGGGAAAATTGAGATTCATGGGAATATCCAGTTACTAGCCAGAATCACATAAAGAACTCCTCTGCATTCCCCTAGTTTACTACTTTCTCAGCCTCTTTAAGACTACTGGGTAAGGGCATCTCAAGCAAGCAGATGTGAGTGGGATTGATTCTTTCAAAGATTTCTGAACTGGCGAGTGAGTTATTTTTAATTTGTAGTTAAACCTACTCATCAAAAAGCTTTTTTGCATCAAAGAGAATATCCTGTGATCTATTTGGATGCCAACTTAGAAAACTGTGTGCAGCCTTTCTCTGTTGCTAGCTGTACAATGCATTTAATTCACTTTTATTTCATACCTGAACTGCTTGGAATAATGCCAGAAAATAATATTATCAGTAAAATAGCAGTGATACCAGGTAGTTTTGACTCTTTCGGTGGCAGTAGAGCCTTCTGAAATAAAGCAGGAGTGGGCAAGACTATCTTCATCCTCCTTTTAGATGTCTTGTTTTCCAGTAGAATTTAACTATAGTAGATTGACACTGTTCTTCTCCTTGACTTCTGAAGTCTGGATTGAGTCCTGCCCAGCCAGTATGCCCTGCCTCCCCTCAGTCAGAAAATGTACACACTTAGCATTTGCTTGCTCTGGTTTCTTTCCAACCC
>JAUBOD010000940.1:831006-848648 GCA_032353885.1 Nothura maculosa
CAGAGATGTAGCAATCTTTCTCACACACCCACATCCACTCCTTCCCATCTCCTCCCTGTGCACAGACTCTTTCATTCTTGCATAATGCTCTTGAACTAAGAAGAGGAGGTGGACTGAAATAAACTGCTAGAAGCTCATCTGTCTAAACATCTTTCAAGATTTCCCAACCTCTACTGTTGGTACTGCAGTTGATAATTATGCATGTGCCTGTCCTTTCCCAGCTACCCACTTCTGAAAGGTTAGATCAAATGACAAGCCTTATCTATTTTTAAGAATTGCAGTAACCTTTGTATCTGTCTGCTTTCTTTTCTTACTCTTTTCAAACTCTTCTTAATAGAACTAAATGTGGAAATATTCTCTCTACTGATTAATAAGTTTGCTCTTATGCAAGGGAAGCTTAAGCTGTATTAAAATTTGGTAATACAAAAAGATAAGAGTTAGCAAATTATTAGAGCTTTTCAGCCCATAAAAATAAGGACTTATTTTAGAAGAAGGCCATCTGCACAGGACATGACCTCAAGGCTAAGGACTTTCCTCACTCTCTTAGTGCCATAACAAGCAACTTCCCTCATCCTCAGCAGTCCCTTGGTCTCCCTGTAATCTGATGTTTGGCTGGGGCCAAAGTGGTGGTTTGTGGAGGCACATAGAGTGCTGCAAGATATGTCATCAGAGGTTCATTCTTCTTGTGAAATCAGTCTACAAGTAATAGAAAGAAATGGTGTCCTCTCTTCTGAACGAGTCTTCTTGGTCCTACTTGCAGAAATCAGTGAGCAATAGAAGCAAAAAATGTAACCACCTAGGAACACTTCCTAGATTTTGGTATGGTTGTTAGTGTAGAAAAAAATGATCTGCTCACTGTATTCATGGATTCAGTGGGCACACCAAGGAGATTGCCATCTTTTCTCCACATAGAAAGTGAGATATGGAGGGAGATGGGCTTGGTGAGCCTCTGCAGCAGCGTTGGGGGAAAAAAGGAAATGTCAGGAGTAACTAGCTCGGTCTTGAGGTTGGTTAACTTTGGCAGTGTTTGTGAGCATAAAACATGAAGCATTTTCTGTAACCTTCAGAAGTGATGACAAAAGTCTCATTAAATTTGTTGGCCTTGGCATTTTAGTAACTGTATAGTCCCTTCAGCAAGGCCAAGTTTACTTAGCATTTAGGAAGCTTAACCCAGAACATGTGCAGTTCAATAGTTCAAGCACTATCATAAGCTTTTCCATGATGACACTGTATACAAATATCCACTATATTCACTGTCGTCACCCTCCACAGCTTAACCTGCCTTGACTTCACGTCAGAAATTTCAGGTACATCTGTAATTTTACCTTCCAATTGCTAGAGAATGAAGTCAACTGAACATATATTTGGCTGTCAGTTTTTGTGCCAAAGAGAAGAAAAAAATTGTATGAATGAGCAGTCTGTACATACATAAGTTTTGAAGGTAATATTTTCACAGAACACATCACTTTTAGTAACTGTGCGACTTCTATGACCTCCTAGTTCTAAAATACACCGTGAAAATGATTGTTTTCTTCCTCCTGCTTATTTTTGTTTTTCAGTAGGGAGTCTGTTTTCTACGATACCTGTAACATCTTAACAGCTCAATTCATCTTCCTTCTTACACCCACTCCTCTTCATTCAGAGGAGCTTCAGTTATGCTGTTCTGTAGCTTATTACTGAAAACAGTGTCAAACTGAAGGATACCTGATTGGATAAAAAGAGCAAATGCAGTGAAGCTGCATTAAGCCCTGACAAAATGAATGTGTTTCTATACATATATATTTGTGCACATATATATGTGCATATATATATGCATGCATGTATTTACCACCTGCATAGTATTTTCAAAATATATTGAAGGCCTGCAATGCAGGTATCTCCTGCCTTAACAAAAGAGAATATTTTTATCAAAAATGTTAACCATTTCTCAGTGAACATAACACACACAGAAGCTAATGACTTGGCACCTTTAGGAATCAGAAGTCTGGCTGTGGACCAGCAACACAGGCTCATTGTTTTCTGAAGAGCTCCAGTGATGGCCTTTCTGAAGCTGAAATGGAGGTTTATTTTACAAGTTGATTCTGGGTTTAACTCCTCTGTAGAACTGAAATGTGATAAAACTGTTAGCTGTGGTTGTGGTCAGAATTTTCTTGCTTGTGGGAAGAAGAGCAGATAGAAAGGGACTCTGGCACTTCTGCAGCAGGTCCATGAGCGATCAGTCTAAATGTATATTTGTAAATGAAGATGATCTGCAGCCCACAGCTGAAATACTACTGGAGAATTAAATATGGGATTTCTGCCTTATAGGCAAAGGATGGAGATAAGCTTAGTAAAAATTGATTAAAGCTGTAACTACACATTGCCTGTGCTCTTACAGTGCAGGGCATGGTCAACTTGTGAGCAGGTAACACCTTATTAAAATTTATGCTTAAAACAAATAATTTTCAACTATAATCTGTGTATGTGTTATGTCTTACCAGGGCTTCTTTTTTTTTCCTATGTAATGAAAACTTTGTTCACAAAACTGGAAAATGTAATGGTTGCTTTTTTTTTATTGTAGGAAGACCTGTGTTTTAGAATGATTTACTGTAAGCACAGGAACTAGTAAAAATGAGGTGTATTTTAAGTATGAAAGATTGTGGGTTTTACTTCCTATGCACAATATTCAAAAAGCCTCTCTGTTTTTTCCTCCTTGCCACCTCAGTAGGGGAAAACTTGCCTGAGGGTAGTAGTGGGAGATCTGTATATTGGTATCAGCACTTGAATTTGAGCACTGAACTGATAGTACCCTTCCTCTATAAATGCTACTAATCTTTATGAAAAATAGATTACAGAAGTAGAAAATAAAGCACAATATCCTCTTTAAAGCTGGACAAAGAGCCAGTAGCAGAAGTTTTGGTTTTCCTAATTTAGTATTTGCAAAACTACTTTGTTGGTTGCCCTGCTCCCTCTCTAATCATCGTTCAGAAGGCAGAGTAACCACTGTTATTCCAGTTAATTCAATCAAATGTTTTTTTCCTCAGTTGGTTTAATTATTTTGAATGTATTTCTAATTTATGAGGCTCCACAGAACATGTTTACTAGAGGTAACTTAAGTTCAGGTCAAATTAAGATCACTGCACAGAAATTCTGCTGTGTTGCCATATATATATATATAAATTATATATATATATGTAATTATATATATATATACACATGTGTGTGTGTGTGTGTGTGTGTGTGTGTGTGTGTGGTTAAAAAGATGATTTAAAGTTGTCCAACACCAGTGTAAGGGGTGCTTCTGAACATGGGCAGCCTACCAAGTGCTGCAATTGCAGTTCAGCACCCCTCCTAGGTCAGCACCATTTTATTTCAGAAGCAGACAACGACCTTAGTTTGATGTGCTCCTTCACTCTAGTCTCCAATTTATTCTTTCTCCTCTGAAAAAGATGAACAGACCAGCAAATTTTCATATAATTTAATGTATATAAAAAGATTGCATCCACTTGAAAGAAAAAGAGAAATACAAAAATCTCCCCTTTAATCTGGCACTAACTTCTATCAAAGATGCTACAGGTCTTCTTTTTCATACTCTTTGTCTAAATGATCTTGTCAGAGAATATGGCTTCTGCTTTTGTACTTACAACTAATGTGAATGTCTTAAGCATTTTCCAACACTCTGGCCCATACCCCATCTTCCCTTCTGTACTTTGTCTTTAGACTTATGCAAGCTTATTTCCAGTTCTTGATACTATTCCTTTGGGAACAACATCATATTCACTGGGCTGTTTGTTTCACTTTCACGTAAAGTTCTCTGTCCTGTGTGTTCTCATACCTTTACTACTGAACCTGTGTGTTTTAAAATGTTATCTTAGCTGTTTACTTCTCCTCTTCTATTAACAAAGCAATAAGGCATCTTTCCTGGCTCGTTTCTAACTGCCACCACTCTTCGGATCCTTTCTTTAGTTCACCTCACTTACTAATTTTTATATATTATGAAGCTACTGATCTCAAGTTTTCCTAATTCTGCTGTCATTTGCCATGTTTTTCATGTGACTTAAAAGCCATGAAAAAACAAGTGTGGTCAGGACTTGCAAAACAGAATAATATAGAAGCAAGCCATTTAAGCAGAGAAAAAGATACAGGGAGGAGGAATAGGTATATAAATGCAAGCATAAGAAGCAAATATGATGGTACTAATGGGTATATATTTTAGATATTTTGTTTTAAAGTGCTGTGTGTATGTAGGAGGAACAGGAATTCTTCTTGCCATGAAATTGATAAAGTTTGTCATAAAGTGTCCTCAATGCCTTTTTGTTCCCACATGCAGTATCTCATCTTTTACAGTCATATTCCAACTGCTGGAGTACACAGACTGCATTTTAGAATTGCAGCAGACTGCATCTGCAGTGATATATGGCACAGGGTCTCTTAAGGCATTAACATACTTGTGTACCTCTAAGAGCTAAAAATGATTTTCTTTTTGTCCTAAATAAAATAACTAGGTAAGAGCTGCAGTGTTTGCTCTAATTGCCATATTATATAGTGTAGCTAATCCCTAAGTGATGTGGGTTTAGCTCTTTATTTAGGCTTTGTGGAGGAAAATAATCCTTCATTTTCCTGTTTTTAATTCCTTGCTTTTTATTTTTCCTTCTCTTTATTTTCTCTCTTAGCTCTCCAATTTGGTGCTTTGACCCTCTTTTTCCTCACTACAATGTTCTGTACTCTTGGGAGAGAGCTCTTTCTAGCGTATTTGAGAATCTCTGCTGCAATAAATCTGCTTTGTTTCTTTTCCACTTTAAGTAATCCCTTCATTGCAGCCCTCTGGCTGCAGACCCATAAGTCTCCTTCACCACCCCGGGTGGTGTTTGATGGTCCCATTAGGACAGTGATGCTACAGCATCACAGAAGTCATCTACACACTGTTCACACTGCCTATACTTATTAAAGCTCTGGTGGTGCTCATCTGCACTCTCCCTTACATCCAAACAGGGAGGATAAGAGAATAATCCTTTCAACCTTCTCTAGCAGAGTCTTTTGGATGTGTGTTGGGTTTTAAAGGCTAATGTCTTTAAATGAGAATTCCTCCCTTCTTTCTATCTAGGAAAATCTCTTCCAAATCCCTCAATTGCTAATGTCTGTGTTTGCTTAGGCTCCTATTTTGTATTTTGCAATTCTGTGCTATTTTTATTTTACATAAATGCCTCCTTTAGAGTTAGCCCATTTTGTGTAATGAGAGAACCTGTGGTAGTATGTAAAGGCTTCCTTTAAAATTACCTTTCTTTTTGCATTTGAAGCCATATTGATTCTATACATGTGGCTTCCCTCTGTGTGATGTCCTACAAAGTTTAAGTAAATGAAATCTCCTGTCTTTTTTATAAGAAGCAAGGCAAATCAGTGATGACTCTCAGATGCCTGTAGTACTATGTGTCCCTTCATTTTATCCCCAGTGACATGGTGACATTTTCCATGCCTTCACAGCATTTGCTGTTGAGCTCTTCTGCCTTACTCAGGTCATAGGGTGCTGGGGTTTGTGCCTGTGATCTTAATGCAAGAAACAGGGCCTTTTTTTAATGCCGAAAGTGTACCCTGCACTGCTGGAGAATCAGCTGTCTAGCTCACAGAATAGTGGAGTGTTTTTCAGAAACAAAGCATGAAACATGAGATTTCAGTCTTATTTTTTAAAAAAAGTATTTCTCAAAAAAAAATTATATAGTGCCCCCAACAAGCACAGTTAGGCTGAACAAACATAAGAGGCAAAATACAAATACTTGGAAAGAAATGATGTCTGGAGTCTGTTGCTTCAGTCACTTCAGGATGGGAATGGTGAGTTAAAAGTACCACATACATGTACATGTGGTTTGGCAGTGGAAGTTCACAAAATGTAGAGGCAGTAAGTACTTCAAGCCTTCTTAAAGCAGACAAGATCTTAATTTTGGAGGGAGCTTTTCCCCAAGGTCCTAAACAAAGGCAGGTTTTCCCTTCGTCTAGATATTTGTCACCCTACTTTCTTTCATCCTACTTCCTATTTTCAAGGAACCCAGTTCCCAGAAGAGAATAAACAGTAATTACCTCTATTAGAATGTATTCTTAACCAAGTGAAATGAACCATCAATTTCAGGTAATCAAGCCAGTCTATTTTTGCTGCTTAAATCTGCCTCAGCTCATTAATATTTTTACTTGGCTTTGAGTATAACTTCATTTTTATTTATTTAGAATGCAATATACAGAAATGTGTATCTTTATTATTATTATTAGAAAATAACACCAGAACTATATTTAAAGGATTCTGTAAAAATTGATAGTTTGGGGGTTGAATCTCTCCATATAAATTTTGTCTCTAATTTAAGATATCCTCACAAAAGAAAAGTATCAACCTTTCCTAGCCCAAGGGATTTTTTCAGCGCTGAAACTGCAGCTTCAAGGCTAGGCAACCTGTCAACATATAGACCCAGGACAGTGAGATTAAATATAATGAGCAATGACATCTGTATCTAATAAGTGCTCTGTATTTGCTATGTATTGGTTGGAGTAGATAGACAGACATATGAGTCTGACCAAGATGCATTTTGTATACTTTTCATTAGAATTCATATGCACTCACTGACAGTTCATGTAGTCGCACTGTTCATCCTGTTGTTGAGTTACAATAAATATGAGGAGGACTACACTAAATAAAAGGGGCATTAAATTAAGCAAATTAAGACTTTGATTTCTGTATTTTAAAAGTTTATAGCACATTTTGATCAGATTAACTTTGTATTATCTTTTCATAAAACGTCTTTCTTTCCATCATAGATTAGAATCTTTGCTAAATTAGATTTTGAATTTTGCAGGTATGCAATATTTTTAGTACTGAGGTATTTTTGTCAAACCAGTATCACTCGACTTACATGGTCTGATATTTTGCTATTTTTTGTTAAAAAAAATAAATCAGTAACAGTCTTGATGTTTTAATGTTTCATGATGTTTCATGAATTTGAGTTATTCCTGGCTTGCCTGAATAAGACTATTGCTGATAAATGTTTTCTTTGAGCTTGTTAGTGATTCAGTTCCACTTCCACAGCAAAATCTCCTTTGCCATTATATAAGGTTGTGCAGGCCTCTTCCTTCAGAGGAAACTCAACTTCCATGCAAAACATGGCAGGGACATCAGCTTCCATGTATCTGGCAGGGACATAGGCTGCAATGCAAACAGACTTCTGATAACTTTGTTTTTCCATAAATGATGAAATCTGTCATGATTTCCACAGTCATGTTTCTTCATACTTTGGCTTTTGCTAAAAAAAAAAAAAAAAAAAAAAAAATCAATGTTTAATTTCCCTTCCACATCCCTTATTTTTCCACCTTTCCATTCCTTTTTGTCTGTCTTCCCACTTGACTCTTAAACATTCTTAAGAACCTGGCGCTTAAATCGAACAACTTCGAAGGGGTGGGAGATTACGGATTGTAAATTACAGTTGCAACAGCGCTAATGATGAGGAATTAAGTCTTAATTCCTGCATAATGAATGGGGAAAAACAAAGAATTATATAAGACCCAACTCTCAAATTTTGTCTGAGACTTGAGCAGAATCTTGTAAAGGGGCACTTTTCTCTTTCTGTGAGCCTTGTCTATTGCAGTGTCTCTGATATAAGAAACCCTGAAAATAGCATGAAGATCCTTCTTTTTTTGCTCTTGGAACATTCTTATCATTGGGATATCAGGCTCAAACTTTCAATGACTACTCAGCATGGAGTGTTTTAGAGTCTGGCACTTTTTTTGCCTGAGATCTTCAAGCTTGAAACCTGCTGTCAAAACATAGTTATGCTCTCTCTGGCCTAGAAGACTGGAATGCAGTAACTAGGGATTTGACTGGGAGACTGATATTTCACTCCCTCCTGTGAGTGATGGCTGATCTAGAGCACGTCAAGTGAAGGGTTAGTGTGAAGGATGATTGATGCACGTTGGTCTGTGTTATTATCCATGCTTACATGCAAAAATGTGTGATTTGAATGTCAAAAGATACAGCTTGGGTGATAGAGTTAAGGTGTTATGGTTTACCTCTTTCATTGCGAGCAAGGCATCTCTTACCCTTGAGGCAAACAGGCTTGCAAAGAGTTCCAGTGCAGGTGACCAGCAGCAGGATAGTGCTTGTCAAATGGTTTTTGTGGTGTCCACATCCTTGGCTCTGGAGAAAGGTGAGTGGGCAGAGTGTGCTGAGGATCCAGATGTAGCTAAAATCCATATTCAAAATGTGTGTTTAGTCCAGTCCCACCTGTGGTGGAAATAACCAAGGACCTGTTATCATCTCTCATCAGCAAAAGGGGCACCCCTTGCTCTCCATGAGATACTATATTTTGCATCTCAGCTGTAGGAGAGTTTGCTGTCGATTTCCCTGAATTGGGAATCCTGTTCTAGATCTGCGTGAGGCTTGCTTGAACCAGCAGTGGTATCACCTAGGAAAACAGAGATTTTATTCTTTTTATAAAGGGAAAAAGACGTCCCCTGCCTTCATCCAAGAACTAAAATTACTTTAGAGCATGCTGTATATGCTGCTTCTTGTGTTCTGCAGCTTTCTCATCTCATGATTCTTGAGGAGGAAATGCAGAGTAAATATTTAGTATGAGAAAGAATTATGCTCCTTGCTAGCTCTTTGTGCTTGATATTTATTTCCAGGTAGAGTAGGAATAAAATTATGTGAGGAGATGATTTACTGACTTTCTGCTATGCCAGTATCTTTATCACCTGTCAGTTTAGAGAAATATTTAAAATTACAACTTGGCAATCTCTAGAGGGAAAACTAGGAGAGCACAAGAGCAACTTTATCTGATTGCTCTGCCACTGTGTTTCACCTGAAATGGAAAACAAAACAAAAAAATCTGTTCAGATTCCAAAGTGTATTGCAATTTTCTGGTATCTTTGTTTTGATGAATGCAACTAGATTGTCACCTACTGCTATTTTAAAGAAGCAAAAAGAAGCAGGCTTCTTGAGGATGCATGTCCTTTTTGGTGTTCAGTCTCCTATATTTACATGCAAGGAACCAGCAGATTTTTGAGCTTAGAAAGCAGTTATAAAGAATGATTCCCACTGATACATGCTTACATATTGACAGCAAGGGGAAGAATTTTTTTCCTGCTCCTGCATGTTGGAGAGGATTTTTCTTGTCCTCTGTCTACAGGAAGCTCTAATGAAATTCTGCAGTCTACCACAAACATCCACCTGATTTCACACTATTCTCTGTGATGGAGTCCATGACTTCATTCACACATCCAAGTTTTGGCACATCTGAATGATCGATAGTAGGAAAGTAAGCAAACTAAGGCACAAATGGTGTTCCTAGAGGAATTCCTCTGACACATGATTTGGGTACACCTGTGAAGCACACAGGGGATCTGCGTGTGACCCTCCAGATGCACAGAGTTGAAGGCAGATTTTCATTCTGCTTGAACATCCCATGAGCAACTTAGCACAATTCAATACCTTCCTCTTTCTCTCCTTTTGTGCTTATATTCTCTGGTAAGAATGTGTCCTCTCCACAATAAATAAACAATGTACTTATATAACAGTATTATAGTAGTAAACAGAGGTTTTTCAGATGCAAGGTCACACATTTCTACTTGTAATTACCAAGAGCTCAAGGACAGGTCAGTGCCTAAAGAAAGCCTTAAAATTTTCACTGAGTTCTTTATCATTGCTGATGATGCTAAAGTGCATGGTAGGATCTTACTGTATTCCACATCTGCTTCAGTCTGGTTCTTTCCTCAGGTCTGGGATGTGGCTGGGTTCTACCAGAGCCTGTAAGCCTGCATTTCCTTCCATGGAAAGAGAGGGAATCAAGGGGATGACTCCTAACCATGTATCTCCCTGTTATAGAATTAGGATATATAGGGCGTGCCCAGACAACAAAGAATCTTGCAGGTTGTATGGATATAGATGCAGCCTGGATGCCCTTGGGAAATCACTCCACTGCATTAGAGAACCTCAGTCTTAATCTTTCTATACCTCAGCTTCCCCATCTGCTCACCTCTTGTCTAGGTATGTGAGGGGACTTCACTGTTTAAATTGTGAAGTCCTTTGAGATCTCCAGGTACAAGCATCACAATGTTTGTGAATGAGCTACTTACAGCACTGTGGGCTTTTCCCACGCTCCAGCTCTAACATGAAGCTTTTAAGCTTTAATCTCTCACAAAAAATATATGAAAAATGGGGAACCTATCCCCCCGGCAGACCTTCTGTTTGTTAAAGGTGCATTGGCATTCACAGCTCTGCAGGACTGTGCACAGTAATAATATTTATTATGTTCAGCTCAGATTCTGTTGGTGACTTGTTGACTAATTCCTCCTGAACTAGTCTGACATTTCTACAGCACAATTTGAATGATTCCAAAATGAGAAGGAGGATTTTGCTTTTCTTGTCTACCAACCAATTAATTATTTCAAGAATAATCATGCCCCAGAGCCAGGATGGGAGAAACATAACTGAGCACAGCTTGCTATCCTGTACGAGTTCTGATTCCAAGGCAAAAATCAAAGCCTGCTCCTGACACGACACTGTAGTCCTTTATTCCACCCAAAATGAAATCCCACTGTGCTATGTCAGTACAATATTTACTTTGTACTGATTGCCTCCGTAGCTGCTGAGCAGGGAGCCAAGAACTAAGAAATCCCCATGCTGATGATAACCCTCTGTTGTCAAATAATTAGATGGTATTAACAATGATTGCACGTTCAGGCAACTCCACTCCGGGCGGATCTTAGATCACTTTTTAAACTTTACCTCCATCTCGTGGTCGTGACAGACATTGCATGTAAATCAGATTATTCAGGATCTTGGGCAGGTCTGAGGACCGCAGCTCCTCAGAGCTGCTCACTAGACACCTTGTATCAGGGTATAACCATACCTACCCACATCTTTTGTACGTGGGGAGAGAAGGAGTGTTGCACTCTTTCTTTGGCCAAGTGGTGATCAGGGATTTTAGGTAGATGCTTGTCCCCATGGGTCTCATTGCTTGTAGCACAGCTATGTATTTATTTATTTTCCAGCACTGCTCCTCACTGCTTTAGAGCCATGAGCCTTCTGAGGATGCTTTGATGGCAGAGGCAGGCTTTTCCTGACGTGCAGATTTGCAGCCCTGGCCCTGAATATTTCACAACTGCTATATGTGTTAGGAAACAGTTTTTCAATAATGCAGGGGAAAAAAAAGAAATTAAAAATGAAATATGTCTTGAGAACACACAGCCTTCATTTTCAGGAACTATCTACATGACAGTCATGAAAAGTTGCAAATAGGTATATATTTTTTTCCATTAGCAGACGTGTTAGAGCTAATATGAATCTAATTTCTGCCACCGTTCTGTTTGGATAAAAGAAAAGCATGCCTACTTCTACGGTAAGACAGGATAATCAGCTATTTTGAACTGCACGCTTAAGTTCAGAGAATACTTTTTTCCCTCCAGAGAGCTTACTAATGTAGGAAAAGAAAGGATCAGTTCACTTCCTGATTCTTTAATCATCCAGAAAATAAGATCTAATCAAATCAGTTTATCTTATGTGTGGGTTCTAATCCTACACTATTAAAGTCAATAAGAGTTTTGATATTGATTTAAATGAATGCAAGTTAAATTTTGAAGGTTTTAAATGTGAAAGATGCCCTATAAAAGGATATTAGCTTTGCAAGTCATAGCTCAATAACTCAATTTATATCCTAAAAAATAAATTATATTAAATAAACAAACAGTGTAACAATGTATGTAGTGGCTTGTGTTGAACTTGGATTTGTTATCTTGCAATGTTCTGTGACTATATCCTCTAGTAGTGTTTACACGTACCTATCTCTGTGCCTCTTCTCTTCTTTTAGTCGCCGTGGTTGTTAGTCCGTTTAGTTTTATCTCATTTTACTGTGAATTTGACTGTCCAGCATAAGAATCAATGGTATTTCTGAGGAATGTAACACAGTATTTGGTTCATTCTTTGGGTTTCGGTTAGTGCAAAAACAGACATTTCTCTGTTAGTTTGGTAAAATAGGCAGAAAAGGATCTTAATTTTTTTTTCATAATGATCCTGTGCAATGTAGAAGCTGTGAGTGGTCACTTTATTAGTACTGTTTGGTGCACAGTTTTGTCACAATATTTCTAGCCCTACTTAAGGACGGAACCACTGTGCAGCTTTTCAGTGTGCTCATGTTTGAAATTCCCAGCAGCTCCTTCACCACGACCTATCAAAAGATTGCTCAAAAGTGAACTCTAGTGCCCGCATCATGGCTTAATTATCCTGAAATAACAGCTTTGTTACTGATTATATAATAATACCATCTACTCTTTACTGCAATTAAATTTGCGGTGCCTTACTATTAGGAGCCGTGTTGTCATAATAAGGATGGTTTCCTTTATTTGCTTATGTTGAGTTGCAGAATCTACAATTATATGCATGGATCATCAATTTTAGACTTGTTTGTATAATTATAAGTAATTGAACATGAAAGCAATTTAGGAATATCAGACTATAAAGTACTCCATCTATTGTAGAGTTGGAATAATTAGTAGATAAGAGGGATGATTATCAGTTAAAAAAGAGCTTTATAATTTTGTAGTAATTTAGAGATAAACAAAACAAAACAAAAAAGCCTTCTTCATGAGCTGAGCAGTAGCTTTTCATGCTCTCAGACATGGTCAGGTTTTCAGAGTTATTCAGCTAACTGCACACTCAGAAAGATTTTATTAGTCTAGTATGTTGATAAATTAACACAGTAATTTTGTCCAAGAACATATTTCATGCATGATATTCATTTTGTGAATACTTTCTACAATTACCCTGTGAATACTTACTAGGATTATTAAAGTCATTAATACACTTTAGTGCTACAAAACTGAATATGAGGAATATTACATATAAAATAAGACTACATATAATGTCTTGCTATTAAATGGTAAACAGAAAAGAGCTTCTCTGAGGATGAAAACATTTTATTTTGAAGAAATAGCTGCAAAATTTGATGGAAATTGTTGTGGTGGAAAACTGAGGTGTTCGTACATCAAATATATATCTCACAAAAAAGTATGTATATGAAAGCTCATAGTTAAATGGACTAGAATGTCCTTTGCTTTAGAGAGAAGATGTCTGAACTTTGAATATGTTTAGAGTAGTCAGAGTTGTGTCTTTTGCTGGGATGTGCTGGGTGGTCTCACTTCACTATTCTGCATAGGAGAAACCTCCCTGGAATCAGTAGGTCCCAGCTACTGCAATAGTTCCCTACCTCCTGCCTACAGAAAGAGTTTTCTCTGAGGAAAGGACTTCATCCTTTTTCTAGTACTGACTGAAGGAAGAGTCATCGCCATAGGCGAATGGTTTGAATGCCCAGCTGTCTTAATTCATTTCCTCACAAGGGCACTGCTGCCCCAAGGGTTAAGTCCTTTAGGCGCTGTTGATAGTAGTTGGCTTGTTCCTCCTCATGAGGAACAGAAAAGAGGCCTTTCAGAGCACTTTAGGCCCAGGAGGAAAAAACAGCTCAGAATTCAGGAACAACCAAACATTTCTGTTCTGTTTGGTGTTCATGGGAGGAATAGGGATTGACAAATTTTGCAGCATCTCTGAAGCCATAGGCTGGAAACTGATAGTTGGTGCACTGGCAGGTCTCACCCTTGCTTCGGGCAGGGGGAAGGGGTTTTCTGCTTGCTGCAGGCCTAGACCTCGAAAGGGAGGTGAGCAAGGCACACAAAGCTTGGAGGTACCTCAGCCACGTGCAGGGTAGCTGTTGTGGGAGCAGAGGAAAAGCAGAAGGCTGCATGTGAGGATCAAAGCAGCCAAACGCCTAAACTGTTCAAAGGAGTATTTCTTCAGTTTGTGCTCAGTGAGGTTGGATGTCAGCTTTTTGGGGGTTCCATAAATGAGTCTGATCACAGAAGACAAGTATTTGGGACAAATTTTAAAAAAAAAAAATCTCAGAGACTAGACAAGGCTGAGCAACATTTCATAGCTTTTGTTTTGTTTCCCTCACACACCAGAAGGAACCTTCTTCTATGAGCTTTCAGCAGTTTCATTTTGCCTCTTTCATTTTATTTCTCTTGCCTTTAATATAGAAAAAGCTATAAATGTTAAAAAGATAATACAGATCTCCATAGCTGCTTCTGTCAGCTTGAAATATGAACCTAAATTCAAAGGAGCAAAATGATCCATACACAGCAAAAATAAATAAATAAATAAATAAACATAAAACAGAGGCAAAACATAGCCTAGTCTTCACAATAAATCAAAGGAAGTTTGTCTGCAGTGTGATTCAGGGCTTTGTTTTGTGTTGATGGTGGCATTTCAAACCTAAGTATGATACTAACCAGCTCAGTGTGATTCAGGAGCTGTGTGCTGTTGCTGCACAGAGTTTATGTATTGCTGACATCTGGCGGCAGAAGGCAATATAGGCTCTTAAAATGCAGTCCAATAAGCACAGCTCTAACAGTCTGCATGCTCTTCCCAGGTTAGTGTTGTCTCAGGTTATTTTCCAGTAGACGGAGCACTTGGAAAACAGAGCAATTCTTGTAAATGTGAGGCTTCTCAATTTAGCCATAGGATAAATATTAAGAGATATCTAAAAGTTGATCATAATGAAAACCAGGTACCAGATGCCTTGTGGTAATTAAAATTACAAAATTCAAATCAAAATTGCATATTACAAAAACAAAAAGGAAGATGCAAATCCAAGGCATTAGCTATGATATCTTTCATAAGTTATTTTTCAAGGAGTAAATGTGCTTTTGTGCAAATAAAATTATGAAACTTTCTCTAAAGTGTAGCTACAGGGAAATGCTGGAAGGGTGAATTCTCCTTTCTCATCTGAAAACATTTCCTTTCTTTGCTACCCCTGTTTTTTCCCTTTTCTCTCACACTGGCTCCAGTGAGAATCTCAGGCTTGCAGCTGGTTGTCATCAGAAAGCTCAGGAGATTCCAGTAGCAGTGCCAAAATCAACAGCTTAATATCACAGGACATACAGTAACACCTGCTGAGGTATTTTAAAATTAAATGTGGAGGGCTATTCATTTCCCTTCGGGAGTTGGAGATGCTAGGGTTCTCACTTTCAGGTTAATCCTTAGGGTTCTGAGGGTTACGAGCTCGCTTTCTGTCTTTTTTCTTTTTCCTTATAAAATCTGGTTGTGCTATAACCACCCAATTCCATGGCTGGGACTCCCAGATGACTCCAGCTCTTGGGAAATCATAGCAGAGCTGTGAGCTAGCAAGACCGAGAATCAGAGTGCACAGGTATCCTTACAGGATCCCTTCCTTGCTCAAGGGCCTACCTGGGAGCCCACGCAAACTCTTGTGTTTTTCTAAAGACTGTCCCATAACTTGTGGACCCTGCTTGAAGACTTTTCTATTTCCCTTTGCATGAGATTAGCCTTATGAACTATGGAGTAATTGCTCACTGTATAATGTTCCTTACTGTTAATGTTGATATGTAATCACTTAAACTCTTGGTGAAACCGAGGGATTTTTATAAGGCAAAAACCCTTTCTGGAAGGGCAGAACTTGTAGTTCTAGGATATCTGCTAGGGGGCAACATCTGTTCACTAATATGCTTCTAATTGTGAAATATGAGTAATGAAAGATGTGCAGGGATATAGTGTGGAGGAAGCATTTAAAATGAGAACAACCATGACCAGAGATCCTGACTGTATTTCCTGAACAGGTGTTAGTTTATAGCATCACATACTCAACTATTCATCATGTTGATATGTGCACAAGCAAGTGTTACACACAAATTGCACAGGAACTCCACATGCAAGTCAAATTGCGCACAAGTGTAGCTTCAGTGCCACAGACACTGCAGAAAACACTGCAGTAAATACTGCAGGACTTTTGCTACACCATGAAGCCTAACAACTAAATATCTATGAGTCTTCTGCTTGCATATATTCTCTTTGCAGTGGATCTCTAAGACTTTAGGCTGTATTAAGACACTCACTGTAAATGACTCCAGTGATTATAGCAGGATCCCAGAAAATCTGCTTTGTGCAAAAAAGATTTTGCTTCATGTTATAGTGATGACTTGGACCTAGTTATAACAGATATAGATCTGATTATGAATAGAAGATCAGAGAAATAGTCTTGAAGTGTCTCCATACTTCATGCATCCTGTTATTTATAAAGTGTAATAAATGCTAGGAATATAATTCTTTTCCTATTTTCCCATGCTGAACTGCATTGTTCCTCACTTAGAAGCAATATATTTGAAGTATTTGGATTGTATTGCATTTGTAATATTTGATCACTTATGAAATTCAGCAACACAGATTCACGTATTTGTTTTAGGACATGCTTACATGCTGGCAGATGGTTAGTATACCCACTGGGAACATATATTTTATGAGCATTGTATTGGATTTGCAAGAAAGAAGGAAATTCACTGTGGAAATAATTCAAGAGAGAAACAGTACAAATAATTCAGTTTCTTTTATTAAAAAACATCTTTCATCACCATTACCCTTTAACACTAATATACAAGTATGGATGCATTTAGCAGAGCATGAATTTTATAAAAAGCAAAACAGGCAAGGACGTAGGCAAATTAATTATTTTACTTACCTGCATAGTCCAATTGAATTCTTTACAGACTAAAGGCCCTGGGGAGCATGATGAGTGGTTTAATTAGTTTTGAGCCATCATACTTAATCATGCACTATGCGTTTTTAAAGTGCTGCATTTATTCCACTTCGAGAAAGGCTGTTTCAGATCTTTTTATCGTTAGTAGTTTATGAGACTTTGGAACTCCAGATTCAGTGTGAAGCAAATCTTTTTAATTGGCATCATCACATACTTAAACTAAATGATTATTCTCAAAGTCAAACATTAGACTTAAATCAAACTCAGCTGGCAAGAAGGAAGTGTCAACGGATATTTCTGTGCTGAAGATTTAATTGAGATGTGGTTCATTGGAAAAGTAGTCAGGAAGTTTCTTGAATTCACCCCTCTGATAAGAAATTCCAGTAGGGGTATATAATAGCACAACAGGTAAAGAAAAGAAAACATATCTGTATCAGTTAATTTCATTTTGATAAATGCATTTTTGAGCCAGATCTGCTTCAAGTCAACAGAAAAAGAGACATCTCACTCTCAATAATCTTAAAAGGAAGGAAGAAGAGAGAGGAAAGACTCTTGCTGTGTGTGAATCTTGATTAGAAGCAAAGGAAAGGAAAATATAAATTACAGTGCTCTTGATCATCTGTGTGGAAGAAGGGTGTTTACAACCAAGTAACCTGGTTTGGCCAGGTTATTTGCTGTATGAAACAGCTTTGAAGTATGATGATGCTATAAGGCTAGTGAGGTAAATTCTGATTTGTATTTGGGCATAGGGAACTTGCTAGAGGTTACCCTCAGGGAGGCTCAGAGGATCCAGAGAAAATTTGGTTTCCAGATAAGACTGAGATTGCACTTGTAAGACCAGACCTGCTAGAGCCATCCTTGCTGTGTGTAGTGGGATGCCTTAGGGCAATCCAGGAGTCCTGGAAATACTCTCTTAGAGAAATTATCATAGAATCATAGAATGCTTAAGGTTGGAAGGGACTTCAGAGGTCATCTAGTCCAACCCCCCTGCACATGCAGGGTCACCTAGAGCACGTGGCACAGGGCGGCATCCAAGCAGGTTTGGAAGATCTCCAAAGAAGGAGACTCCACAACCTCTCTGGGCAGCCTGTT
>JAUBOD010000940.1:865126-877913 GCA_032353885.1 Nothura maculosa
GAATCTTTTTGCTTTATTTTTCAAGATAAACTCTAGATTTTATCTTGGAAGCTGAAATCTTTCATTTTCATTGGGCAAAGACTTATAGCTGCTTTCTTTGTGAATAAGGAAGACTTTTCTTTAGAGCGGAAAGTAAATATTACTATGAACGGTCTTGTAGGGGCAGTCAGTGCAAGCTTAAAACTGGGAGTATTTCCGTAGGTGGAAATATTTAGATGACATATTTTTCCATCCATTAAATTCACTGCTGTTTTCAGGTCTCTGGGGCCTCTGTGTCATTTTGGCATGGTTATAGCCTGTTTTGCATCTGAACTTGCTTGCTCACAAAGTGCTTTTCCCTGAAGAAGTGTTGTTATAATTGCTGCACTTGCAACCTTGCTGCTGTTGCTTATGTGTCTCCATGTCTCCCGGAGCCATGTTCTGCTGAAACAAAGATATTCCTTTGATGTTAACCATGGTTTGAAATTTCCAGGCTTTGTTTGAGGAAATTGTGTTTAATGCTGAGGTTAAAATTGAGGCAATTTAGGCCTAGATTTTTCAAATAATTGATGTGAGCTTTTGTTTCCTAATTTGGTCAGCTGCACACGTCTTAAATCAATCTGTTTTTGTAGAAAATTCTATCCCCTTGATTTTGAAAAGTCTTTGAGGTATGCCACATTAGGCCCCTGTAGTTGCTAGTCTTATTAGATAGCTTGGGCCTTCAGATTTACTTTATTTGTCTATTTGTTTATCTTTAATAGTCTGTTAACCCAAACTTAAGGGAAAGGGAAATTTATCAGAATATGGGAAGCATTTCATTAGGGGAAAAAAATTCATTTGAAGTGTCAATGCAAAGGGGAGTTTTCATCATGTCAGAACTTCAGAGATTAAATATGATAAAGCAGTGAGAAGTTACATCTATGTAAATACCTTAGCAGAATGTTAATCTGTTACAACTATTTTGAGATATGGTTTCTTTTCTTTTCCTTAGAACAAATTATCTAGCACTTGATATTACATCAGTAAGCAAAAGGTATGTCTTATTTTTCATACCAGCTTTTTGTGTTGAATGCCCATGTGTGAAGAATATAGCTGCTTTTTTTACGCCTCCAGCATGGTATAATGGGCAAATGACTGGAGATGATAACTAATCACAACTAGAGTTGGAAAATGAAAAAGTAGCTCTGAGGAGTGGGACATGCAGCTCTATACTGTTTGACACTGATGGATTTTCCATGGCAGAGGAGAGATGCAGCGTGCCATTTGGAGGTGCCCAAACAGAGCACGTTCCCCGCATCCCAATGGGAAATGTGCCCCTTCTGTGAAGGCCCTTGCTCCAACCAGCCTGAAAAGGAAGGACCCAGAATACCTGCAGGCTGGTGCACATTTGTCAAAGTTTCCTGCTAGCTGGAAATCAATGTTGTGTATGCTTGCCAGGAGCACATACATCTCTGCCTCTTGTACGAAACGCCCAGCTGCCAGAGGAGAAAAGGACTTGGGCACCAGCTGAGATCAAACAGGAGTATTTTCATTAGCTTTGCTGGGCAGGATCTAGAATTCTGCACCCGTTACTTCAAACTGAATGTGCATTCTGGCAACATATAATTAAGTGTAGACTCTGTAGGCACTCTTGAGATTATAAAGAAGCGCAAAAGCTCAAGATACTAGATTATGTTGCTAGTTTTTATGATAGGCAGTGATTTATCAGTTGTTGTGCTATAAATGTACAACTGTACATTTATACAGTACTGCATGTGTATAAATGTACATACTGCTCTAACAGTGTTTCTGCAGAAAATTAAGGCTAAGCAGTAGAACACATGAATATTAAGCTGCAGGTACATATACATTGGAGCAACACTTAGCAACCATCTTCCTCTTTTGTTTTTGGGGACCTAATTGCCAAAGTCATTAATTTGTACTGCTAAAAGGCTTTAAAAGTGAACTGGAAAAAAAAAAGAAAAAAAAAGAAAGCTAAGGGATGTATCTGTGATCCAAGTCAAAAATGGTCACTATATTATGTAAACCACTTGAAAATGTGCTATTTAGAGTAGGAGAGCAGTGGCAGTCAGCCTGCTGGGTTTTGTTACTGCATCTCAGGGTATGCTTTTTGGAGCTGCTTGTCAGTTTAAAGGATATTGTGCATGGGAATGGAGATGCATTCAAGCCCAACTGGGGCTTTTGTAAGCAAAGAGTGCACTTGCCAAGGGAAACTGCTCATCTAGGGAGGATTTCTGGGGTAGTGACCTTCCCCAGAAGTACCAGTCCTGGAGGGCAGAGGGCTGCCAGGGTGGGAATAAAGGATTTTAGCACCTGCTGCTTCCCTTATCCAAGGAGGTTGCTGCTGTATGGTTGCTGCCATCTTCCACCACATAATATATTCCCTGCTAAAAGTAATGAAAAGCTACTGCCGTAATTAACTCATTGATTGTTTATAACGAATGCTAATTGTACCTGGCTGGGAAGCAGGGAGGATCTTGCTGCCATTAACGGGACTGGATAATTATAGATTTTTTTCTTCTCATATTTGTCTGTAAAGCATGTTTTCTTTGCAGCAGCCTTTATTTCTGGCCAGCTAACTTTCGGTTCCCATGAATGGAAAATGCAGGCTAGCAATCAGCCCTGGGGCAGCAAATGGGATGAAGATATTTCAAACCTCGGTAACTCTGCTCCTTTAGGGATGCTAGCCAAGCTGTGTATTCAGTTTTGTATGTAATGCATGGAGGCAGTTACAAAGTTGTGTATAGAAAAAGTCTGCAAAAGCAAAAAGATCTATATACCACAAGAATATGGTTCAATTCGCTTCAAGAAGTGAAGCGAAGCGAAGGGAGCAAATATGGTGGATAGCCAGCTTTGAGATGCTGCTTTAGTGTCTTGGCATAAGAGGCTGTAAACAGCCTGCCCCAGCCCACACATTTTTGAGATTTCTTTTCAATAGGCAGCTCAGTCACTAACCATTGCCACAAATGCTGGGCAGGCTGGCAAATGTCATCTTATTCGTCTTTTGCTCCTCACAGCCACTCATCAGGATGTGTGCAAGGCACGGCATGTTAGCACAGCACTTGTTCAGAGATTGTGCACTGTTTGGTGTAGATGCTTCTTTTAAGGCAAATTCAGGTCCCAAGCTTTAGGCAGCCTGGCACACGAGTGGTTTATAGCCATTTATTCCCAAGGCATTGGGGGATTTCTACATGACTGTGTCTGCCACAAGATCTCACTGGAGGCATCACTGGAGGCGAGTGGTTCTGTTGGTTATTTTGCAGCTCTGTCTCAGACATCCAGTGAATTTGTACAAACCACTTCTCCATCAGTTCCCTGCCTAACAAGTACCCTGTTGTGTGTCTGTAATGAGGCAGAGACTCGGAGGTTTTATTTTAGTGAACAGCCTTTGTATCTTTTCTAGGGCCGCCAGCAGATGCTATAATACAATTATAAGTAGTGATAAGAGACAAAAGATTTTCCTGCAAGGCTCCATGTTTGTTTATGCAGTTTAGCTATGCTTTTCATATCTGTGTATCTTGAGAGATTTTACTGTTCAATGATACCTTAGTCATCACCCCTGTAATGAGCTTCTGCTACTTTCTATCTGAATTCTGCTCTTCTTGATCAAACTGAGTAGTAGTTTTTCTTGACTGTGCATCTGGAAAATAGTATTTATATCTAAAATACGAGATAAGCGGCTTTTTTAATGCAACCTGTATTTCTAGAAGACTGAATATTCCTTTTGAATTGAATATAGCATAAAAGAGATTGTCAGTAGTTTTCTTTAAAAAATGTATCTATAGTCATGTTTTCACATGTCTCATATTGAGCAATAGAAAGGACAGGTATAGCAATAATATATGTATTTTCATCCAGCTTAACACGGCAGGGAAGTTTAACCACAGTTAATCCGGGCATTAACTTTATAGTAGTTGTTTCATAGCTTTATTAAGGAGAAGAAAGCTGCTGAACAAAGAGGTGAAACATGCTGCATAACATGTTCTTCACTATAAGGGATGACCAAAGTAGAATTTCTGCAAACAAAACAAGAGATCTACTGGGCAGAAATCAGTCTGGACGTCCTTTCCAGGAAAGGAGTCTAAGTCCTGAAGAAAAATAACTCATTTTTGAGGTATTTATGAGGTGTGTTTATGTTTCAATGTCAATAGATTACTGGCTTCACCTCAGAGCCACTGCTGCTCTAGGCCTTGATATTCAGAGTGTAGAGACACTGACCGGGCGTATTGAGTGTAGGATAAATCCTCTTTCATTGCATTTATTTTTTTAATGAAAGTCGTCTATATAATATCACCCAAACCTGCAATGATATTAGATGAATATTAGATGAAGCCAAGAAAACATCTAAAAATATTCCTGGTTTGACTTAGTTGAATGTACCTAGGAGACAAAATGTGTTGAATGCTTATTAAAATAACTGCTTACCAGCTTACCTAGATAATAGTCCTCCACTTTCCATTTCAATTCTGAAATAAATGATTCCCTTTGAAAAGCCAAAGAGCAATGAAGATTCACTTCCACTAGTTCCAAATCTAGCCTTATGTATTATAAAGTTTATGTTAGCCCAGCTCTGAGAATAATAAAAAAAAGAGCAAGGTATGAATAAATTTTAAAATTCTCTGACCACATATCAAAATTAAAATCCCATATTTAGATCAAAAATCCAAGTTGGATGACTAGAAATGAGAATTTTATAACTCCTTCCTTGAGAAACTACTTTGGGGAGAAGGAGAGAAAGAAAAAGGAGGATTAGTTGTTAATGGGGATAGTAGTGCTTTTGTAAAATAGCATTGACAAGGAGTACAATTATATGGAATAGCAAAATAAGAGAAGGTCATCAATGACTTATTTTTTTTCAAGAAAGCTGGATTTATAATACTTCAAATATCTTGCTTAAAATGTGCTTCATTGACCTGGGATGTGACAGCATACTTACTCAAAGCACAGTTAAAGTCTTTGCTTAGGTTTGTTCCTGGATCTTTACTTTATATTCCAATTTGTGAGCCCACTGACCTACAGAGTACATTTTTAAGATTAAAATTGTAAAGGTATTTTAAGCATCTAACCAGAAAACTTCAATTGATGACTTTTTTCCCATTCTGTTTTGTTTTAAGCCAACTCATGCCAAGTGTCTAGATCCCATTTTTTTTTCCTGAAAATGTATTTCTTACAAGGTTTGCATTGTCAATTTTTTATATTAGGACTAATGCATTTAAAGAATGTTTTTGCATTTTAGAAGGCCTGTATGTTACCCAGCCAGTGCTACAGGCTTCATTTTTAGCCAAAGTTACCGAAAGACAATACATGAGGTAATGGAAAATAATGAAAAATATCTCTATACTCCTCTCTAAAATTTTTGTTTGTATTTCCAACAGTTAAGCAGTACTCTGTTTGTGTTGACCCAAGTACTTTTTTTTTCATTTGGGTTTTATTGTCCATCCTTCCAATTGGAAGTCTTCCAGTTAGGCAACATTGACAGACAGTCATGTAGATCCTTTGAGCAGGAAGAGATTTAAGGCAAGATTGTAGACATAGTCTTTCACTTCCAAGGACCCTCGGAACCATGAAGCTTCCTTATTCCCAGAAGCTGGTGTTCTCTTGAAAAGTACTCATCCTGAATGATGCATCATCTCTTCAAACCCAGGACCACTAGATCTGGCACTGGCCAGCTGCAGTGCTTTGGCTAATCTGGGGCAATGCATTTTTGTAGAAGATCTCAGTGTTACTGATAGTGTGCAGCACAAATTCATTTCTTCATGGTCAGGGTAGAAGAATGGCAATATAGAGAGAATGTAAAGATAAAAGAATAGATTTATTCAACAGAACAGAACATACAAAAGGCAAGATAGCAGAGCGCAGTGTTTGGCATAACAGTGAAGATGTCCCCTGGCTGTGTTAGCAACTCAGAGAGCTCCAACTCTTTTTTTTCCCCTGAACCAGGCTGGAATTGTTCTGCCTTACTCTTTTGTCCAAAATTTCTGCTTCTGTTCATCCTCCACAGAGAATGGGGAGAAGCAGCAGAAAGAAATGAAAGAAAATGGAATCGCTTTCTCCTGTGCAACCCCAGGCTAGAATCCCTTTGTCTCTACTTGATGCCTCTTATAAAACTACTCCCCCGCTTTCTAGATATGGGAACATTTCCCTCTTCTCCTAAGTGCCTAGATTAGTATTTCTCAGGCATACCTTCGTTAGCAAATTCCTGTCTTCAGAACTGAATTTCTGAAAATCTATTGCTAAACTCCATGGCTTCTCTTATAATCCTAACTATTTTCCCCCAGGAGAATTACCAAAATAAAAATCTGATAGAACAGATTGCATAGCGGACTAATGGGGAAAGCAGAGGACAGATTGAATAGAGGGCTGGGGGCTGACTAGCCTTTCCCTTGCACCCCTCTGGATTTTCACTCCCTTTACTCTCTGCTATCTCTAAAATTTTCTCTTCCTCATGTACTTCACTGCCCCGCTCTCCCCACCCAAAATGGAAGGTTCTTAAATTCATAATTGCTGCAAGTTTCAGTGATGGAGCTGACTATACATTCTGACTTGCAAATCGAGGTACTTCCCTGACACTAACACTTTTTAAGAGGAAGAAGAACGGGGCTGACGTGCATTCCCATTTCTGAAGAGCTGTCCGTTGTGTGAAAACCATGTTGTTTATAGCTCTTGTTAGTGAACCAGAATCTGCTGCCTTTCCTTGGCACTAGCTAACACACTTTCTCACTGGGGGGATATGTGAGTGCAGGAACAGACTTGCTGAGAGATGCTAATGAACACAGAGGCTAGTTAAAGATACTTCCTGTTCTTTACTCCTCTGTGAACACTGCAGTTCTACCCCATGTGCACCGTGTGATTACTAAATGCCCAGACAGGACAGGATAGATTGGGTTGTTCAATTGAAAGTCAGCTCAAAATACAGCTCTCACACACACTTTCTGTAAGACTTTAGAAAAGCTATGCCATCTTTCATCATTTTTAATGAAGGTGGCACTTTCATAATTGTATCTAGTTGAATTGTCACCTTTTCAAGGCGGTGTAGTTTGAGCAGCACCTTCTCTAACAGGGATCCTCATGCAAGTGAAGGCTCTTATGACAATAACTGATGAATAAGCCTTTGTCTCAAAGAGCTCAAAAGAAACCAAGCTTATTTCACGTGGCTGGACAAAAACGCTAAATGGTATTCAAGTTCAGTTGGTGCTGACTTGACCTGAATTCTCTATGTCTTAAATAAAGATCAAAAGCTTTTCATATTATTATAAACCCGTTCATCCACTCATGGTCTCTAACTGCTAGCTTCATCAGGAAAGCTTATGTGGTGGAGTTATAAAATGTGAATAGTTTAGGGCTTTTCAAAGCAGCCAGAAAAATGGAGAAATACGGCTATAAGAAAAGCAGAATCTTAATATGTAAAGCTTGATTGAGGCTCTTAGTATATGAGATGTATCAAGAAGAGAAGCTATGTTTCTCAAGAGGAAGAAGAAACAAAACACTTACATAAAGAAAAGTTTGAAAAGTTGTATGTGCTCCCATAAATGCAACAGTCCAGCTTCTTCCTGAAAGGCATGATCACACTCCATTCAAGAATCTCAGTTACATGGTTAAAAGCAGTTTCATGGACTTCACTGTTTCAGAGTGCAGGAACCCGCAGTGTGTATTCCCCCTGTAGTTTTCTCTTGAGCTACATCTTGTTAATCTGTAGACACTCTGGTGAGCTAGGCTTTGGTTCTATACTGCCTGTGGTTTTTGGCACAAAGTTGTAAGAGTGAGATAAATAATATAAAGTTGATTGAGCATTATAGCATCATAGAATAATTTATGTTGGAAAGGACCCCCAGAGTCATCTAGTCCACTCTTCTGCTTAAGTAAGTTAATTAGATGAGATTGCTCGGGGACTTGTCCAGCTGAGTCTTGAAAACCTCCAAGGATGGCAATTTACAGCCTCCCTGGGCAACTCAGTCTGATAGTTGGAGATGAGAAATTAGCAGCCTCACTTTAAATTTTAGACCTGTGGTCAGGAGCAGAAAATATCTTTTCATGCAGAACTGTCTATGGCGATACTGAACATTACAAGAAACTGTAGACTACAGTCTCTCCTGGATCTTCTCTCAGCATGATCTTGAAATACCGTTCTTAAGCAGTCAAAGCAGTTAGTTGTTCATACTGGCATAAGGAACATAGATGTGTTTGGCCTCTTAGTGTAAACACGGTAGCTCTAGTAAAGTCCAGTCATATTTCATAAAGTTCCTAAAAGCTTCCATCTGCTCTTGGCTTCATAGTGCACTTAGTGCCTTACCAGAGCTTTGAAGCTGGGATGCTTTAAGCTCAGAGGATTATTACACTAGAGAAAACATGAAGAAAAAGATCATTTTCTGAAGCAATGTGGCAGAACGTGTAAAATGCTGCTTCTGAAGAATATCTGCAGAAATGTTTGCTCGGAGTGCATTGCACACTGCAGGCCTGAGCTCTGCTGCAAAGACTTGGAATTTCTGCAAGACAAAGAACTTACAGTTCTTTGAAGAATATAGTAATAAAAAAGACTATTGCCAGCATTTTTATGCATTCTTCAGCCTTCTGTCACACAGTCTTCCTCTCTTTAAACCTTTGGTAAAAGCAAATTCTTGTTATTGTGCTGCTACTTCTTTAGTCAGCTGGAGAATGTGACTTTAACAGTTACTAGAACCCTGTTGGATCATGCATGGTTAGAGCAGTTGGATTTGTAAAACCTCAAGGAAGTAAACAACAAATGTTACTCCTAACTTTGCATTTCTAATGAATAATTTACACATAATGGCTAAGATTTCAAAGATTGTTATGAGTATGTAGTGATATATCATGAAAACATACTGCTGAGAAAGCTGATTAAGATTTAAGCTAAGGTAATTGTTCATGTTTCCTTCCATTATAAAAGGCCTTTAGAAATTGCTGAAATCCAGTCAGGATTTTCAGACTTTACAATTATCCAATGGGCAGATGTTAAAGAGCTCAGCAAATTTTGTTTTAAGATATGTCCCAGGATTTCAGCAATAACACATTATAGAGCTTTTTTTTTTTCTTCAAATCCTTCAGTGTACCCCAGCGTCTTTCGTACACTGCCATTCAGGATTTTAGGCAAACAGCTGTTTCTATTCCTTTTGTCATAAAGACCTTGAGCTCGCCTGAGGGTTGCCTGCTGGTGTTCTACCAGGACTAGCCTTGCTTTGTTGAGCTCTGAGGATGATATGGAAATGGTAATATGGCACTGATGCAGAGACTTGTATGACGTGCATGCCTTGTGCTTCATGCAAATCTGCAGTGAGAATACAAGAAGCAATGAAGAGATTGCTGAAAAATGACTGGTCTGCAATAAAGATAATAAGAGGATCCTATTCTCTCTCTCCTTTCTTTTTTCTTCTTTTCTTTGGAGAAAGTGAAAGGCTCCTTATGCAGATTTCTGCACTGTTCGGAGGAGCTTGTGTTTATGCTGAAGGAGGACAAGATCGAAAAAGATGCTCATTATATTGTCAGGAGCTTCTTGCTTTATTTCAGTACTGCGAGCTGGTAGCTTATGAGGAGATATGTATAGAAGCAGCACGCTATTTCTAGGGATTTGTTTTGTCCTTTTTTTCTAATTTGAGAAATGGGAGTGCTTATTGAAAGTGGTGATTGACAATGTGTGCTGCTGTCAGGCACAGTGGAGGGAGATGCTTATGAAAGCTTCCACCTACAGCTTTGCCAGCACACCTTAATCTTTCCTTGCAGCTGCCCGGGTCTTCCCAATTCCCACATTGTTCATGTATAATTACAAAGCCATTTTCAGGGATAGGGAAGCTGCAGAAGGTTGGAAGGGCCTGTCATTTCAAAGGCACCCTGGAAGTTTGAATGTTCACAGCTTTTATAGTCTTCTCTCATTTCTTCCCTTTCTCTGCTTTCTCTTTCTACTAAATCTTACTTCCATTCACCTCCTGCTCCCTCCTGGATTGCTGCCTACCTCCTCATCTGAATTTCCCTTCATCTGCTAGACCTCACAAATATTTAGCTTGCTCACTCAGCTCAGCCTCTTGTCCTACATCTGGGCTTAGTCAGAGTTGAATTTCCTGGGCTTGCTGTCTGGATTTCCTCACACATACATCTTCGGAAGTTCTTTCTCGCATGTAACAACACTGAAAACTGCAGAAACCAAACTAAGCGGTTAAAATGAAATGAAAATTCGCTAGATTTGGGTGGCTGACCAAGTGTCCCACAAGAGGCAAGAGGCCAAGGGCTTGGAAAGTTTGGAAGCATGGGAGAGTTTGTGAAACTGTGTTATTACAAATTAGTTCTTGGGGGCTGTGTCTAGAAAACTTATTTTCCATATGTCTTCTATTCTTCTATAAAAGTGCCCCCTGAACAAGTGTGCTTCATGACCAGTTCCTGACCTTGGAGTAAACTTTTTGAACCATGAGCAAATCCTAATATGATCCATTTATAAAAGCAAAAAATCTAGTCATCCCTATTATCTAGTTATCCCTATTATTCCAATTATAACTTTATTTCCTATAGAATGGTAATCTCAGTAGCCAGTAGAGAGTGTCTGGGATAATAGCTATCCGCTTACTTGCTTTGAAATAATTCTCTTGGTCTAACAATTTTGACCTTTTGCCTTGTTTGTTTTGAATGTCATCAGAGATTCCTGCAGCCTGATCCCTTTGCAATAATTTTTACCTGATAAGTGGCCACAGAAAGAAGGATTAGCAGAAGGGATTGTTGGTTTGTGTGTTTTTTTCAGGATGCCATGCTTCTTGATAACATCAAGAATTAATATGATTAGTCAGGTAGACAGAAGTGCAGGGGCAATTTGTGCTGAGAGCAATGCTTGGGCAATCTGATTGACTTCATTACAATTGCCTGTGATGGAGAGTTCAGTTTGACCTATTTTCTTAAATTTTCCTTGAAGCCAGATGACTCAGACCTTTCTGCAGATAGGGTAGAGCACTGTGCATAGCTCAGTCCTGGATTGCCTGTGAGAGAAAAAGGGAAGTCTTGGAGATTTTGTAATATTTATCCAGTACACCATAAAGGGGATAGAGTTTTAGGATGTGCCAAATGTCTGATCAAGAAAGACTGAATTTTTCTCCAGAGCCTAGAGGTGATCTCACAAGATTTTTAGGTGATTTTCATGGCAAATAGACTTTTTTTTCCTTCTCTCAGTGGTGTTTATTTAATTGCCATCTTGAGATGTATGCAATTCTTAAAAAAAAATGTAGTAAGAAAACTATAGTGACATCCTAAAAGATCATGATGATGACCTCTCATAATACGCTTTCTTTGCCTGCCTTATACATCTCAGTCAAAGGTTGTTCTGATTTGTTGGTCTGTAACACACAGAAAGCCCCAGGAATTACACTAAAGTTTCTCCATTGCATGTGGTAAATTCATGGCTTCTGTGTTATGTATAGTCAAACATTATATTTTATTCAAATTAATAGGCTTGTTATGCAGTAAATTTGCTTCTCATGCTGCCTGTTTAACACACAGAGCTGGCTATTCTTTGCTTTCCCAGCAAATTCAGAGGTTTGGGTTACTCACCTGGACTGTCTTCCTTGCTTTTTCATGGCATTTCTGACAAGAATAAATCACATCTATTTTTTTCCCCCTCGGGGACTTAGTAGACATATTATGCACATAGCATGTTCTGCCTTCTCCCTGCACTGCGTCTTTTTTAGCTTTCTGTGAGGCAGTCAGATACCTTGCTCTGGGCTTGTTTTTGTGTCCCTCTCTCAGCCCTTTTTGTTTCTTCTCTCCCTTTTCTGCTCCTATCTATAAGGACTGCCTGGTTTTGGTGGAAGTGAAGCAAAATGTGTGGAACTATTTATAAGCAGAAAGAAAAAGGTATTTGAGATTTTAAAAAAATCCACAAGATACCCTGGATTCTTCAAGTGTCAAGCAAGTGGTAACTATCTAGGAAGCTACTATTTGTTCTAAGTCTTCAAGTCACTAAAGGTCCTTCAGGTCACTTCAGGTCACAAATAACCACTGTTAATTGTTTTGGTGTATGTTTATGATGTACAACCATATGACTTTCTATATTGGCCAGGTAAAACTTGATCCAGATTTCTCCTCAGTTTCAATCATGTAATTGCACTGAAGGTTTTGGAACTATTTCTTTGCACCTTTAGGACTTTAGCTGCATCTAGACTGCGGATGCAGGAGTGCTCGAGTCCAAATTCATGCCTCTGCTGTATCTAATGTCTGTGATAGGGTAGAAATGGTATATACCTCTGTCCCTCTGGAAAGCTACAATGAAGCTGCGAAGTGTTCCAAACAAACCACTGAAACCCTGGGAAATGCCACTTTGTCTACCTGCTGGTTGATTTAAATACAACCACTGACATCTATATCAGACAAAAAAATACAGGGTGGTTTCAATGAGATGGGTGCTAGTGACCTTGGTAGGACTGTTGTGGTGGATGGCTTTGGTGCTAAAATTTTCAATGACTTTGCTAGTATTAGAACTTCACCCATAATTTCAGATTATCATTTTCTCTTCCTTTGTCTGTCACCTAATGCTAATGATTGCCCTGCCATGTTACAAGTCCAGCCTCCACATCAATTCATTTCCTCTGACTCCATGAAGTCTGTGCATTGATTTCACATACATGTTTGGCATTTGAGTGTTGTGTCCACATGAAAGTTTTGTGTGTGCACTGTTGAACAATCAAATGGCAGTTCAGCAACTTTCTGCCTCTCTGCAGGAGAAGATGACATATACATCTTTTATCCTTAAAAGTCCTTTACCATCAGCAGTTCTTCACATTTGCAGCAAACAGGTGTTTCTAAGTTTATTCCTTTTGTG
>JAUBOD010000940.1:880948-900247 GCA_032353885.1 Nothura maculosa
TAATGCCAGGTGAGCAGTCACACCTGCAGCAGAGGGACGTTGAACAAGTAGGTCAGCAGTTTCAGAGCATGCATCTTTCGTGTGTGCGTATATTTGTGTGTATGTGTGTGGAAAACGGTGGAAAATCACTGTGCTGAATCCTCAAGTCTCTATTCCATCTTCACTTAGGTACAAATCTGAGTATTTCACATGTAGCTGAAAAGAATCAGGCCCTTTTGGCCTCTCCCAGCTATAAGGCATGTGCCACCGACAAGTAAAAAAATGATGAAGAATTACAAAATGACTTGATTTCATCCAACAGCAGCAAAGCCAAAGGCTGTGGCTAAAAGCAAGGGGAATGCCATCATTCCCTACCAGGTTTTATCTGCCCCAGTTGCACTGTGTGCGCTTAGTGCCAAGCCGATAGCTCACTGAGGATTTAAAGAAACACCACTCGCACCACTCCACGAGCTGCTGCTACCACCCTGCTTGTCCCTCCAGTGTCGTGGCCACGGGAATCCGTGCAGCTCCACAGGGAGCATCGGGAGGACAAGAAAGCCCCATCAAGGAGCGGGATGGCGGCCCGGGGCCCAGGCGCCCATTGGAGGGGCTCAGCGGCGGGTCACGGAGGGCAGCCGGGCTGAGGCGGCCGTGCTCTCGCCGCCCGCGCCCCGTGGCGCAGCCCTGCCCTCCACGGCGAGGCGGCGGCGCGCGTGGCAGAGGCGCCGTGCAGCGAGCGGCAGCGCATGGCGGCCGGGCCGCAGCCGGCCATGCTCGCCTTGCCCTCGGCGGGCGACAAGGCCAAGAGGAAGGCGTTCTGCCTGGTGAGGATGAAGCCCCCGAAGGAGCCTGCCGCCCCCGGCAACGTCTCCTTCGTGATTCACTGCCACATAGGCAAGGAGATCAAGCACATTTGCAGCAACTGCAGTCGCGGGGAGGAAGCCCGTGACGGTGAGTGCGGGGATGCCGGGGGAGCGCGGCTGCTCGCAGGGCGTGTGGGGGTGCGTGTGTCTCCCCACGCATCCCAGGGAAGCGGGAAAGGCAGCGTGGGATGGATGCGCTGGGCATGGATGTAGTGCGTTGATCAGAGAGGTTCTGAGAGGGACAGGGCTAACAGTTAAGGAAACAACTCTTTTTTTCTCTCTCTCTCTGCTTTCTCCCCTAGTTGCTATAGAAATTACTGTGTGTTTTGCTTATGTTTTACTTCCATTGCTGTGAATTTTAAGTCTGGGTTTCTGCCTCGGTGTGCCAACTTTTTCCTCGCCGTGCTGCAGTAGAGTTTGCTTGACTCCACTCGGCATTTGGAGGTACCAGGGCACACGGAGCCCAGCCGGAGCAATTTTCACCATGCTGTCACACGCACTGGGAGCCGGTGCTTATTTCTGAAATTAATATAGCATTCTCCATCAGACAACTGTTTTCATCCATTACACCCCCCCGTGGGTGCTGAGCAAAACCTCCAAAGGGTATTCAGAGAGTGCCGGTATAAGCAGTCCCCCGGGTCGCGACAGGTAAGCCTATGCTTTCTGCCTTCTTGTAAATGCAAATGTTTGGAGGAGAACAAAGACGAAATATTTGCGTTTTGCCGAAGTCGGCAATTAGGAGAAGCCGGGAACTGAGAGAAGCGTAAAATCGCTCAGGCAAGAAGCAGCCGCACAGATGTTGCCCCCCCAGCCTTGTTCGGGGGTGTATTACTGTTGTGCCGCGCGCTTTTACAGTGTGTCTCGAATCGGAAGGCACTTGACTTGGGATTGCCCATTAGCTGATCTAGTAGCTCAGCTCTCATTTTCTGAAGGTCGGGGAAAGGTTTTATTTACGGTAAATGCAAATATGAAATGGTTATTTTCTGAGCTGAGGGTTCTCAGTAGTTGTATGGACTTAATTTTGCAGGTTTTGACACTGACATTATTATTATCATCATTTAATTAAAGAAAGCTGCCTTAGTTTCTTCTGTGCAGAAGAGCAAAATATTATTTGGGATCTCACGGTCACTTAACAGCCATAGGTCTGCAGTTCAATGAAGGAATTACATTTTTGCTAATGTTCCTTTAGAATTAGAGTCCTGCTAGAGTGATTTCAGTTTTCTGTGATTAAACTGCAGCTAAAACATTATTTTCATGCTAAAGGTGGAGATATCGGAGCAGCCTTGAAGCCCACAGTGGGTTAAACGCTCTTGCTGCTTTTGCCATTACAGCCAAGGGAAGAATTTGAATGCTCTACAAAATGTTGAGTGTTTTCTTCCCTCTTATGTGCTGCTGGTGACAGCAAGCCCCATAGATATTAAATGAAGGCATATGCACAGCAGCAGGTACTTTACACTATTAGCGTGGTTTATTTATCACTCAAGGCAATGAAGCCACTTGTTAAAAATAGACTTTCCTAGATAAATTGAATTGACCTGAAACTTGATTGCATCAACATCTTCTGCTATTTTCTTGCAATGTTATCCTTTAAATCTTATCACAGCAAGAAACGAACGCTGCTTCCCTCCCTTTTATAATGTGCATGTGTGCACGCAGTATCCTTGTGAATGTATAATTTAATTACTTGTTTATCTTAGCAGATTAATAGGTATACATCAAAGTACTTGGCTTCCTTTCATGTTTGGCCGTTTAGCTTCAAACTATAAGATTCCCTGAGATGCATATGTCTCCTCTCTGGAGTCTACTAACCCTAGAAAAGCCATGAATAGGGCTTAGGTGCTTCCAGCCAAAAGGCTCCCAAAACATCCCACCGTTCCCCTTGTACTCTCTAGTACCATGGGGCAGGAGTTCCACCTCATGCAAGCAAGGACATGGTACTGGCATAATCTTTAATTTTTTTTTTAATTTTCTACATTTCTGCAGAATGCTAGAAAGTGATGAAACTGTTGTCCCAGCTATGCTGGCTGAGCTTGTTCACTGATTTGACACTGATACATTACTCAGGATTGCAAAATGCCAATATTTCCATTGCTTTAATACTATTCTTAGATCTTTGGGAGTTTGGAAGGAAAGAATTTCATGAACTGCAGTTCAATGGGAAAAATAAGGGCATAGCAAGTACCTTTAAAAATGAAAAGTAACAGGTGAAATCCATAATCTGCCCGGATGACAGGGAGAGAAGCCTATGAGGATCTCATGAAGTCTGTGCGTCCTCACAGTGGCATAATCTGGAGAGCATCCAAAGAGAGCACCAGTTAACATTTTCTATAATGGAACTACACATCATTTTCCATTACGGACCACCCTTCCCTACTAGCCCAAGAATATATACGTATGTATGTGTGTGTAGATATGTGTGTGTATTTTTATATTCTTGTAAACATATATATATATAAAAACACACAAGGATTGGGTAGGCATCCTGTGACCTGAGCAACTATTGTGATTTATTCTTTGAAATTTATTTAATTTATTTGATGTTCAACTCCAATTATAACTCCTGTTTCCCTAGTCATGATCTTGCTGTGCATGTTCTCACTGCGCTACTGCACTGGCAGGGCTATAGAAGGAAAATTAATGTTGGGTAAGGGGGCAATCATTCTAAACCAGTAGCTGATCTGGCAAAGGCATGATGAGGAGAATAGCAGAAGAGATAAAAGTACAACCTAAGGAAAGGTAGGCAGAGGTATTGAATTGTACTATCTCTTCTAAGGGAGGTCCTGAAATCTGGAGTGAAGTCAGTGGAGGAATTTGGGCATTTAGATGGATTCAGTGAAGTAAGTATGAAGGGAAGTGATGCTAATGAGATGCTTTAAGGAGGTAGAAAATGAGCAGTGAGAAGCCCAGAGAAGGAGGGAGGTTATAGTCATGCTGATAAAGGTGGGAAATGTTGCAGACATCAGAGAGAAGGAAAAGGATGCATTTAATGCTCTTTTAGTCAGAAAATAAAAGCAGAAGAGGGGTGCATGAAGCACCAATATTGAGATTCTGTGTTACAGAATAGCAAAAAAAGAAAAGGAAAGGAAAAAAAAAGGTGTTAAAAATGGAAGAAGAAGAAATGAGATTTTGTGTGAGGGAAAAGGAGGTGCTTTGTTTCATCCTGTGAAGTTTGGGTGGCTCAGGATGTCCAGGACAGTATGAGGAAAGCAATCAGACATGGTAGAGCAGACCAAGAAGGAGCAGTCAAGTGTGGAAAGCTCTGAGTCACGGCAAGGAATAAAAGAGCCCTGGAAGATCAGGACATATCACTGGATACTGCCAGAGGTGTGCAGGGTGGGAAACACTGGGAAAGACAGGGTAGTAGAGTCACAGAAGGCCCCCAAAGGACAGAGAAGAAGTGGGGACGTAGGGGAAGTAGAGGTATTTTGAAAGTGCTAGCAAGATAAAGGCAAATGCCACTGTCTTCTGAAGCTGAACTTGAGAGTGCCTGACAACCTTGGAGAGAGCAGGGAAAGAGGGCTACAAGAAATCCAGGTGTGCTGGGACGGCCCCGTGCTGAACATCTCCTGGTACGTACAGAGCCTTTCTAGATGTGCTCGTTTCAGTGGTGTCACGGGAGGCTGGTGGCATCGCGGGGTCATGGTCAATGGGTCACTTGATGGACAAGGGAGCACTAGTCAGAGGGACAAATGGAGAGGAGATTGGGTGGGTTTTGTTTAATGTGTTCATGCGATGAACACTGAATCAAAATATCCAAACTCTCTTGCCCAAAAGACTTTTGTCTGAGCCTGAGTCACAGTCATGGGCAGTTTTTTTACTGTGGCTAGAGAAAACTGTCCATGTTTCAAAACATCCCAGAAATGATCTGAGAGAAATAAAGGTTTGCAGCAAGTGAACTGGGATACCATTGATTTTTATGCAAGGGATTCTGGCCAGAAAAATCAAGTGGAGAAGAGCTGTCTTAAATGTGTATGGAAGAGAGGGTCTGCATAGAGAAAGATATTTTTCCTTGCAGTGACAGATTAAAACTCCCAAGTTCCCAATTCAATTCCCACCTCTGCAGAAGAGCCCTGCAAGGCTTTGCACAAGTCTGTCTTTGTGTTGCTCAGTACCTGAGTTCCCTGTCTGTAAAGGGGAGATAATAGGATTTCCTTTCACCTGCCCGCTGATCTATAAATAGACTACAAGTCCTTAGGAGAAAAAAAAGAAAAAGACTGGCTCTGGCTGTTGGCATTCCTATTGCTTCCAAATAGGAGAGGCTCTGATTTTATTGGGTGTCCAGGTACAAGTGTAGCAGAAATATAAATAATACTAAGAGTAAATATTAAGAATAAATACACACTGAAGGGTTCATCCAGAACTTAGATTCAGTCTGCTTATCATATAGTCTTACACTGCAGTTTCTGCTATTTAAGCATAGATGATCGATTATCTTATATATGTATGAAAATCAGAGTGGACTGAGATACTGCCACTGCAGGAACAACAGCACTCATTTTTCTACTGTCTGTCTTTTTTTCTGGAGCTTCCAGATAAATATTGTTTCAAAACGAATGAAAAGTGTTTTTTCTTTTTCTTTTTTTTTTCAGTTCCCGCTTGGAATTGTTCTCTTACTTCTGTTATGTTTTTCACTTGGAAACTTCTGAGAACATTGGCTTATTGTCATTTAAGAGATTGTCTCCGAGGTGAATTTTTTTTTTGCTACCCACAAAAGTAATTATTAAATGAAACCGTTATCTTCCAGACAAGCCATAAGCACTGCAAGAGCTGTGTAGAAAAATAAGTTTCCCTTCACTAATTCTCACAGTATTTCAAGCAGTAGCTGCTCTTCCATTACCATCTCCGGAGTGAGCACAGTATGTGGCTATGAGCCATTGTAGTCATTTACAGTTGTACCTGTTCAAAACCCTAAAATATTTTGGAGAAAAAGAATCAGACAACACAGAATGGAAAAGCAGAAGAAAGAAGCCAGCATAGCCGATCCTGCTGTGAAGCACAGGAAGCAGAAAAACACACTTGATGTTTCAACAGACAATATAATTATGCCATGCGTGGCTTTACTCTCTGAGGGGTAGTAACCTTAAAAAAAAAAAAAAAAGGCATGGACAAATACTGCAGAGTGAAATACATTTCCTTGACAGTGTGAGTCAAGATATAAAACCAATTTATTTTTGTCACGTGAGGTCTAAATAGGTTGATTTGGGGCGAATGTGATGGCACGCCAGGGAAAGTTGATGAAGTCACACACAGAGATCCTGGATCCCTGGATGAGGAGGCTGCTGGGAGCCTCAAGTTCACTTAGCTCCCGTTGGGGTCACTTCTGTTCTGGAAGATAGAAACTGGCAAAGGACTGGGCAGGGATATGTGAAGCTTTCCTTGAACGTTAGAAATGGAAATTATTTCATTTGGCTGGTTTGCAGGCAAAGCGGAAGAAAAAAAAGGGGGGAAAGAGAAAAAGGATTATGTTTTCTACCTTTATGTCCAAAATTAAAGCTAAAGGAACACCACCAAGCCTAGGGCAAGCCCTTGATTGCTTATGTGCATCTGTGTAATGAATAATTCATACCTGTTTAATTACCTATAGCAAAATCTTCTAGCCCCCTAATAAATCAGCTGTGTACAGGTCCAGGCACTTCTGTGCTTTGGCTGACAATGGGAAATCCACTGGCAAGGCAGGACAGACAATCACCAAGGAGAGCTTTGGGCCCCTTGGAAGATACCTTGGCCAAAATGGAAAGAAAGTTTACATTATATGACTGCAGTTGTAGGGAAAATATGGGTACAAGCACAGTCCTCATTTGTGGAAATTTGATAGCCCAGGGAAAGAAAAAAAATGTATAACTGAGGCTTGGTCAAGCTTACACTTGTGTGCATCTAAAGCCCATGTTTTCCAGTGAAAACCCCTGTGCCACTACCGACGAAATCTGTTTCTGGGAATTCTCTATGTGGGTCACTGATCTCAGTTTTAGGAAATGACAAAAAATGATGGAATTGCTCACACTAGCTGAGACCCCATCTCATTTTTATTGCGCAGTGTTGACACAAAGACACTGATAGAGCACTCTGTTTCGTTGTGTCTTTAGAGAGCAGTTGGCTCGTTTGTCTCTCTCTCATCTCTTGCCATTGACGTCTCTCTTTTCAAAGCTGTAACTTGGATGTCATCTTTTGATAACATCTTACTATGCTGCTCTCTGTTCTGAGAACAAAGCTTAAAGCACTGTGATATGTAAGCCACTTAAATACAGAGATCAGGGCAACCCTGAACACTGAATGAAAAATGAGTTCTGTGTGGGGAGTTTGGAAAAGCACACAAAAATGTGATGGAGGCAAGACATATGATGTGTTGTAATGAAGAAACACGTTTCTCATGTTTAATAGTAGTGCTAGACTTTAACTATTTGTCATCATCTTGAGCAGTGTGCCTAGTTTGGGTTATTCTGGGTCAAGTTAGTTCTGGCTCATATTTTTGACGTGTCTAATTGTCAATATTATGAAAGACCATAAGTCAAGGGAGATCGTAAGTTCAAAAAGGGCCAAAGTGCAGATAATGGAGTAGATAGTGGCAGACCATGTTCTCTTCTCACCATATTATCAGAGCCCTGAAAGAAAAAGGAAGAGAGTGAGAGCCTGTGATGAAAGAAAACATTGCTTTTTGTAAAGTATTTCTAGTGCCATTCTTTTTCTCCTGACATGATCATGGGAAAAAATAGTACTAAGATTTATGACCAGATTAGTTTGCTTGTCTTCAGAACCTTTCATAAGATATAGATATATTTATAAAGGCTGTATCATCAGTTTTCATGCGTCAGAGCAGCACCTTATCATTCACTGATGGAGCTTGAAAAGATACTTTCCTTGCAGCTTGTTATTCTCTAATTGTCCATGTCCCTTTCTTCACCTCTCTCAAACTGTCTGATATTGACCCCTTGGAGACAGACCATCAAGTCAGCCTGACAGCCCAGGCTGAGCAAGCTTTGCTTCCTGTATCTTTTTGCACCATCCCTATGTCCTACTGCCTTTCTTCCATGCTGCGACCCCATCAAGGGGTGCAGTTAAGTTTCTTTTTCTGTATTTTGACATTTCTGAGTCCTTCCTTTACTAGCTTAGAAATTTCCCTTAGAGGATATTTTGTATAGCTGGTCTCCTTCTTTCTTAAAACTTCAAATTCTTTAATGGGAAAATATAATTCATGGCCATAATTCCCTTTAACTCAATCACTGGATTGTTATTCATTAATAACTTCCCTACCCACCTGAGCTAGAGCAACAAAGAAATGCTGGCTACATAAGGAAGAGATCAGAAAAGGTAATCCAGTTTAGCATCCTGGCATGGGTCTTCTCTTTCTTTCTTCTTTTTGTTTCTTTATTTTACTGTTTTACCAGTACTATGTGCATGGGTTTGTCTGTGCTGTTATGATACAGTCTGCCTGTGTTTAGAAACAGTTAATATCACTGAAAGCATCAGAGTTCGTTTTGTGGAATCCTTGACAGACAAGCAAAGTCTGTTCTTCTAAATATACTGTTGTATATATAACAATATCATCCACTGCCTTTTTTCTCAGCAAAAGAGGCAGACATCCTACGTTGATTTTTGAGTTGTAAGAATTTATTTCTTGATCCATTTTAGAGGCTTGTAAATGTGTAGCTATTCCTTTATATTTCCTAAGATTGTCTTGCTGGCAGGAAGACAGCATAAAATTTGGTTTCGTGTTGTTGAACACTCAGCCACCAATTAAACAAAACACAATATAGAAGAACGGTAAAAATGTATGTGGTAGCACCTTGCTAGCAGTCTGCCAGGATGTCAAGAACAATTGGACAAGTCTGTAGTCTGCTAAATCTTTGATGCAAAGTCTCACATAACTTTCCAAATATGTTAACCAAAACCCACCATCAGAGCACTGGGGTACTCCGAAGGGCAGAGAGCTTATGACAGCCCTGGCTAGATGTTGCAATCATTTTCTCAGAAACTGTGATATTTGCCATTATCCAGATCAGTGCAACCAACTTGCAAAGAGACAGAGTTGGGACATACTTGGAGGCCCTATCTTTGCTTTGTGATCAGGATAGCACACTTCTAGAGGGAAAGGAAAAAGTCCTTGCCATCCCGGTGTGCTGGGAAGTTGTCATCCTAACCTAACTTGAGGTTACTATCTCACTCATTTCTCTTTCAATTCCTAGGAGGAGTTTCCAGTCTAAGCTGCATTTTGTCTTTCCATAGCCCAAGGGATCCACTTTAATATATACATCCCTTTGTTCAAGGCCCAGCATATCTGTTAGATGGGACATTTGGGACATTTTGGGAACACAGGTAAAATGTGCTTCAAACATTCTTTTTTCCCCACTCTGAAGTGTCCAGCCCAGGAACAGGATGACACGTTTTGTGCTGCTATTCAGGAGCCACGCTCTCTTATCATCACTTAAGAGAAGGATGTTGCCCTGTGTCATCTTCTGTCTGACATTTTTCGGGCCATTAGTCTAATGGCTTTGTGCAGTAGGAGCATAGGGAATAAAATTAAAAGAGATCCAGTTGTTTAATTTACCTTGGGAGATTCTGGTCACTAAGAATGATTTCTGTTCCACTTTACCTCCTAAAAGAAGTTTATTATCTGCTTGAAAAATCATAGCAAAGGTATTTTAAATCCTTTCCTGCTCTGGAAGCACCGGAGTGTAGTGACAGTATAACTGAGAAAAACGGGTCATTTAAAGTAAAATGTGTCTAGGTTTTGTTAGAGATCGTTGAAAACAATATCCTTTAGCAATGGGCTGAAGAATGTACAGCTACAGTACAGATGCCACACTCTTCAATGTTAGGGATCCTTTTAAGGATTCAAGGATTAACAGATTGAAATGTTACTACACAGGCTTGAGTGCTTTGGAGGTGCTGAAAGAAATAACTAGCGTGGCACATAGTAATTAACTGCATTCTTACAAGATGAGCCAAGCTTGGAAATACCACTGTTGTCTACTGCATCCACCGTCCATGTATTAGAAAGCTTCTCTGAAGTATTTGTGATCCATATATTCCCATCAATGTGGACCATATCCTGGATCTTTAATGTCAGGAGTCCACATTGTAATTTCATTCCATGGGCGCCTTGCAGTTGTCTCTTTACACAAGCTTTGGGTGCAGTTGCTTTGACATTTCTAATTTTTAGGTGCTGTCTGATCTGGCATGAGCACAGGACAAATGAAATTTTTAACATGAAGATGTGGCCATCCTGCCTCACTCTCATTGAAGTAAATTTAAAAAAAAAAAACAGTACAAATATTGATTCTTATGCATCAGCTGAAACTGAATTGATATAAAGGGTGTGTGTGTCATGCTTTAAAGCATTGAGCTTTCGAGCTTCCTATTTTTCTCATCTGACTTTCCAATATGCCTAAAATCTGAATACTCCTAAAAGTTACAATGTTCAGCCTAAGTGGTCAGCAGTGCAAATGCATGGACATGTGGATGGTTGGAGAGGTGCAGCTCTTTGTACCAGAAGCTTGTAGAAAGACCCTCTCTCTTTTCTCTTCCCATGCTCTAGCAAAACAGAGTGTTCCTGTACCCATATACCAGGTTTATTGGATAGGCGTCTTTGAAATACTGAGTTTAACCAAAAGGGTTGTACAAAAGGCATATACTAGCAAGTTGGAACCCAAGGAAATTCTGAGTTTTCTCCTGCTTATGCACCTCTTTAAACTAAGTGAGGGCAGTTTTGTCTGTGTTCTTTGAAATACCTCTAATGAAGTATTCAGGAAAACTAATGTGGACCTGGCTTTCTGTGCATTTCTTATTATCTGATTCAAATGCCATTTTCTTTATGAACACCAGGTGCTTTTGCTGTGCATTCAAACCCATAGGCTTTAAAGAAAATAAATGGGCAGAATAGGAAATTCAGTAAGCAGTAAGACTACGTATGAGTTCGCTAATTCCTATTCTGACATTGCCTATGAGTTCCAAAAAGCAATTTTTCTAGATATATTTTCTGTTGTTTTTTGATCTCTCTATCATCTTTGGGCAGTGGGTATTTGCATGACAAATACAATAAAAAATGCAGGCTCACAGTGTAGGTGGATACTAGTTTTAGAATTCAGTAGCTCTAAGCTATTCCCTGTGTTTAGTGGAGAAATGAAGGTGCTCTTCTTTACCTGCTATAATCATTCATTTCAGCTTTTTCACAAATGTTGCTGCTCTCGGGAACTGGGAGCTCATCAGTTTTGTTTCAACTTGTTTCCTCCCTTGTAGAAAGTGCTGGGTCAGTTGATCCTTCTGAGCACCATCACAGACTTTGTGAACTTGGAGAATCCTGTCCGGATGTCATGGTTCAGGACAAGCTCTGAAGTGCAGATTTCAAAGCAAATGTATAAAGAGATTTTTAAAAATCATGATTCTGTGGTAAAGACTGTGGTTTATTTGACAAGGGTATGTGCAAGTTTCAGCTTTCACTAGGACCTGGCAGAATAGAGTTTCTGATACTCCAATAATGCTGTAGAGATACTTTGCTCAAAAGAATCCAGTACCTAAAACTGAGAACAGTGTCCCCCATTAGTTATGTGGAGACAGGCAATTATATTGTCAAAAATGCTCAAAAAGGTTGGTGATTTTTTTTTGGTTTGTTGATTTTTGCTGTTTGTTTTTAATCTGCTGAGTAGAAGGTAGCTTGATAACTTTGGGACAGGAAATGTTGTGATTTGGAGAAGTCAGATTTCACAGAATCAGCACAGCACAGAATGGTGAATGTTGGAAGGGACTTCTAGAGATCACCTAGTCCAATCCCCCTGTTCCAGCAGGGACACTCGGAGCAGGGGGCACAGGGTGGCATCCAGGAGGGTGTAGAAGATCTCCAGAGAAGGAGACTCCACAGCCTCCATGGGCAGCCTGTGCCAGGGCTCTGTCATCCTCACAGGAAAGAATTCTTCCTGAAATGCAGATGGAACTGCCTGTGTTTTAATTTATACCCATTACACCTTGTGCTGTCCCTGGCCACCACTCAGAAGAGTTTGGCTCCATCCTCTTTACAGTCTCCCCTCAGGTATTTGTACATACTGATCAGATCTCCTCCCAGTTTCATCAGTTGCTTAGATATTGTCTAGTGCAAGCCATGAAGGGGTGGAAAATGAGAGCTTGGCTTTCTTGTAAGGAATGTGAATTTTTTGTTGAGGCTTTGTCCTATTTATGCATTGAAATGAAGTTTCCTGGGAACCTCGTAGTGTTGGAAAGTGAACTGGACTATCAATTTTCCTGGACAGGGTGCCCAGCATGCCACTGGGGAGCTGCGGGCAAGCCCTGCCTGAATCTTCTACAGTGCCCAGCCCTGGTTTTCTCCCTCCAGTGCTGCAGAAAGGAGTCCTTCCCATAGACACAAAGAAAGGTTCTCATTAGGGCCATGCTGTAAATCTTCCTCTGCCAATTTGTTTCAGTCTAGGTGAACTTTAGCTTCCTGGAAAGGTCCCTTTTACAAAGGAAGCTTTTGGCCAGAAGAAGGCAAGTTCCAGCACCCTACCAGCCCACAGCACCATGCACACTACAGTCATCTTCCTTGCCCCCTTGAGCTGGGCTCATTAATGGGCTCATCTCATGCGAAAAGCAGAAGGATGTAGTTTGTCATAATTTATGATGCCTTTTTGACAGACCAGAGGACAAAATATATCCCTAGATGGCTGCAGAAGGGAATCCTACTCCTTATGACCTTCATCATCCACTTTAGTATGGTGAGGATTTAATCTGTTAAGTCTTTGCTAACATTATTTCCATGCGTGGAAGCAATGGAAATGTTTCAGTAGTTTTTTCAATGTTACTGTTTGCTTGCCCCCTATAGTATTTTTTTGCCCCTTAGCTCTGATTTAAGCCCTTGTTTTCTGAGCTATTTGTGCTTCCTGGACTTGCAATTATTCCTAAAGTTAAAGCTATGAGCATAGATTCTTTTTCTAACTGTAACGTCTCTTAGGTGGATAGAGCAATTTGATTTCCTGACTGCTTCCATCATATGTTAAGGGTAGATGGTTCTAGGCTGTCCAGAGCAGCCAGAATGAACTAAAACCAGAGGCTTTCCTCTGCCTAAAGCACAAGAATAACAACCTGCAGAGCACAGCAATCATGAAACATCCTAGAACTTAATGCTAAAAACAGTGGGTGCAAAAAACGTGAAATCACAGCTGTGAAAACCACACAGAAATACCCCGGGTATTTTTGCCAACAGCCCGCCATGCTTTATTCATGATTTTAGAGGAGCTATGGGCATTTTTCCTCCCTCTGAGTATTCAACTCTGAAATTTAAAGCTTTGCCATAGGGATCTAAACTGAAATTCCACCACAACTAAAGGCCTAAACTAACCTTCCTTTGAATCAACAAAAGAATTCCCGCTAGCTGTAGTAACAATTAGGCCAGGCTGTATGTATCTACACCTAGGCACACAAAGCCTGAATATATGGTCCTTCATTTTAATTCCTGAACAGGCTGCCTCTTTTCAGAGCCCAGTGAAACATATTTTTGTTAACGTAGTTAGAGATTCTTTTTTTTTTTTGACTCGCATTCAGGCTCATTATAAATGTACCATTTGGTATAATTACTCCTTTCCTCTTGGCCAACTTCCTATCAAATCCTTTAAAGAACAGAAATAGAATTTTATTTTTCCCAAGAGAAGTAATGTAGAGATTACAGGGGAATGGTTCGAACTTCTTAGCTCTAAGTAGTTACTTTGTTCCTTTTCTCCTGGCCATGATAGTAATTAAAACTTTTTTTTTTTTTAATCTTGGTAATGATAGTGGTAAAATTATATCATTGTGTTTAGAAGATCTGCTATGTTTAATGCTTGTAATGTCATTTCCAGAACAGATTACTTTTAATAAGAGGGCATACCCCTCTCAGGGTTCCAAATAATCTAAAGGTATGTCTTCTAAAGATCACATTTTCAATGAAAGAAAATAAAATTATTACTTTTCTACTTATGAGAACTTCAGAAGATAAAGATCAGAAATTGATCAGTCGATTAAAAGTCTCCTCAGAAATTATATGCAGTTAAATATTTATTTCCAGGCTTTCTCAAAATAAACAGACAGCATTTAGAGTTGATTGTCCACTTTCTCAAAGGGAGAACCATTTACTCAGGAAGAACTTCCCACTGGTTCTCATTAAGGGGCCTGATGAGCACTGTACTGAGCAGTGTGAGCAAGTGTGCCTGCATCCATCCAAATGGCAGTTAGGAAAATCCTCAGCTGGTAGCAGAAGCCTAGCAGATCAATTTTGATCAACTTCAAGGTATCAAGTCCTTCATTGAAACAAAACTTAGGAAAAAAAAATATAATGAACTAATTCTGTATTTCTTGAGGATACATGGGTTTCAATTCTGTTCTTCATATTTTATGAGTTTGATTTTTTCTTATTGAACACTCAACATTGTAAGACTTGCCTTAAGGAAGATACATTTATTGATCTTCCATAGCCTTGGATTCCACAGGGAGCTTTTGCTGTGATAAGGCTTAAATCTAGATTTGGTCAGTCAGGAAATGACTCAAAGACAGTCAGGGTTGCCTGTGTCTTGGAACAACACGTACACGTACAGATGCAGCTGGGAGCCCTGAGCCACAGTGTGCAGCCCGGCCTACGTTTGTTTGGCCAGTTATTGGTGGTGTTGACGAGAGCTGCCCGCTTTGGAAGTGGTTACAAACACCCTTCAAGCTGTTTTACCTTGTAGCATTTCTTTCATTGAACATAATGCAGGAGCACTCAATTACAATTAGTCCTGTGGGTATGACTCACGTTCAACTTTCTCCTCTGAATTTTCTGCAGTTGTGAGATTTAATTTCATTCTTGTAGACACTGCAGAATAGGTTTTAAGGAGGTTTAAAGAAGAGGTTTATTTTTCTAACGCTATGTGCTAGGGGCCAGAGCCAGGGGATCAGAGCTAGGGGTCAGTGCTATCTTCCTGTAGGTTTTGTTTTCAGTCTCAGAAGCTGAATAGGCTGCATGCAGGTTCATCCAGGTCCTCACGTGTTTGTGCTTCAAGGCTGTTCCATTGCACGTTACACGTGATGGTCTGAGGCGAACGCCCCAGTTCTTTCTGTCAGGGTTACCCAGAGGAAAGGGCAGATTTGTTCTATAATAGATTTTCTAGTACAGGGGCTGTGGTTGCAGTATGAGGACAACTTAGGGGTGATGCTCTAGACAGGAAATTCTGCCTGGAGCCTGCCATTTATCCTAGAACATGAGATATTTATGCCAGTTATTTAGTTCTTCACAGGCTGGAGCATAGCTGTGTGACCAACCAGCTCTGCCAGCTGGGCACCCTCTGCCCCTCCATCCCTTCTGCTTTCTGGAGAGGGGATCTAGCTGTAGTGCATTTCCTCCTCTCTCCCCTCATGACACAGATATCCAACACCAGAAGTAAAAGCAAGTGACAGTGAGAGGAAGCAACTTCCCCTCTCTTATTCTCCTTCATGCACAAATGGTCAGGATTATTTAATCCAGGGTAAAGACCAGAAATAGGTTCAGAAGAAGCGCCTTCACGCTCACAGATGTGCGCCCTGACCATGCCTCTGCTTGTGTGTTCTTTCAGACAGTAGCTTTGGAATTCTGCTTTACAATGGCACGGTTTTAGTAGGAGAGATGGAGAGCACTCCCATCACTGATTGCATCGTGACGTGTGCTACTGTTCCTAACACAACTGGGAGATATGGGCTTGAACTTTCACAAGTGGAGAATAAGAATGACACTGTGATTCTCCTAAACAAGTAGTCTAGCAGTGGCACAAAAGTCCCCTTCCATCCCACTTCCTCTGCTTAATTGCAAGCACAAGCTGTGCACCTCTTCCCTGAGGGCCTTTTAGGCCCTCAGGATTCCCTTCTTTTTGAGGTAGAATTGTTGCCCAAGGCAAGGATTCCGGTTATGTGTGTAATCATGTTCTGGTATTCTCAAGAAAAGTGAGATTTGCCCTTGCCATTTTCCTCCTGGCTGCCCTTCGGTTGCACTGCACTTCGGAGGGCTGTTCTGGATCCCATTTTGGAGCAGCTGAGTCTCCACATATTGATGCCTGGAGCAGATCTCTGGATTCTATCCCTATGTCCAGGCACTCCAAATTTTAGAGCTGTAGCACTCTTTAGTGGATTTAGCCCTAAATCTATATGCAATAAACAGATACGAGATAAAAACCAGAGTGAGTAATGAGAGCAATAAAGGACAGACAAACAGCTGATGCTAGTCAAACCTAATAATCCTTATTTTCTATAATTACAGGGTTTGTAGGAAGAGATTATGTAGCTATTAATGACAATCTCATAAGGCTCTTCTTGTTACAAAAAAATACATTTTGGGAGAAAATTTTGCATCAGTAAATACGCAGAGATGCTTGCAATACTGTGCAGTTTTCAGAGGTTAAAATACAGCTTTCAGATTGCAGTCAGCATGAATAATTAACCTTTTACGTCAAAGTGTGGGGGAAGTCAATAGCAGGGTCCTAAAGGGATTAGACCTCTAAAGCTATTCTTTGCATTTCTCTTCCAGCAAGTGAGACACGTACTCTGTACAACAGCAGATTGCGGTGCCAAAGCGTGATCTAGTATCGACCAAAAGGGGCAAATGTAAATGATACAAGGTTCAGTTTACAGGTATGATGTAAAGCAACACACACTAGGGAAGTGGTAATAAGCATCAGCAATTTGGAAAGTGTGAGTACTGCTGAGATACAAAGCAGAGGTGCTGACAGTCTCTTCATGGCTCATGAGCAGACTATGCCACCCCATTTGGTGACATTTTTGCAATGGCAAACGCATCCATCCAGTGGGAGCAGTTGTCAACCAAAGGGGGAATCAGCCCTGCCTGACAATTCAAGTAGTAAAGGGAGAGCTGATGAAAAATAATTCCAGGTGCAAAGGGAAATTAAAGGGAAATAACACTACAGATGATAATGGAAGAGTGGAGAAGGATACATTTTCCTGAAAGGACTATGCACTTTTCTTTTCCCCTTTTTATTTTTTAATTGAAAGTGTTCAGGTAAAAAGACGTAAGTGCTCGGCAATTAGAGCAGTTGTTCAGGTTTACTGTTGTGTCAAAAAGACATATGGTCCTTCTACTTCTTGTACTGAGCAGAGCTTTTAAAGTAATGTCTGTGTGTAGTCTAATGTCTGTGTGTAGCTCTAATGGGGTAGAGCTCAAAAGAAACCTTACAATAGGAGATCATTAGAAACAAATTTGAAAATAAAGCCAAAATAAATAAGCCAAAACCCAGGCATACCTTCCAAAGATGAGAAGAAATTAGCTTTTATATTTTTTAGCTTTTAAAGTCTTTGTAGTATGTTGTAACAATGAAAAAAATCATTTAATCACTCGAATGCAAAATAGGATTTATGATCTGTGGTGCTTTTTCTAATGGAAAACTTGAATCTTGCTTAAGCCCTTAAGTCTGCATGAATTTCAAATACTTTGAGTTTACAGTAAAATCTTCAGAACTGTCTCATAACCAAACAGCCCATTTAAAGCAGTTAGATTTACTTTCACCAATGCTATTCTGGGATGACAGTTTGGACACATAAAATTGAGAGGGAAGAGCATCTCCTGCTTGCCAGGAGTGCAGGTCTCTTTGGAACTGTGCAGCGTCTCTACGCTTCCTCTGCAAGATCTTTCAGATTCTGGAATAAAATCAGAACAAATTCCCAAAAGCAAAGAGCAACAGCAGCAATACAACCTGAAAACATCATCTTGGGTGTGTGACACCAGCCTAAAGAGAAGACCCGAGCAGTGTGATGGCAGGCACTAATGCATATGGGCATTTGCCTTCCCCAGTTCAGCAAACCCATCCAGCTGGGACTGCTTTTTCACTCCGAAAGCAATAAATGTGCAGGTCTGGGTTGGTTTGCATTCTTGCAAGTGCCACCTTTTTTGGGAACAGCAAGGGTGTGAAAGCAGCCCACAGCGCCTGCTGTCAGCAGTGGATGTCGGAGCTCACAGCCAGGCAATAGTCATTAGGAGCCAAAAAGGCAGAAGAAATCCGGCCAACTCGAGCAAAAGCTGCAGCAGAAAACAAGAATGCAGAAATGCAGCTTTTACTTATTGCACTGCAGCCTGGATTTACTCTCACTTTATTAAGACTGGTGCGGTTTTATGTTAATGTAGCTCATTCCTAGCCAGTGATTATTATGCTTTGAATTAGGTCTGTTTTTGAAAACTTATTTCATGAAAAATGAGACAGTCCTTGTAAAAAAAAAAAAAAGAAGCGAAGGGGAAAAAAAGAGCTGTTATTTGCATTAGCTCAGAGCTGTGTGTGTTTTGGCGAGGCTGAAGAAGAGTCACATCATGTCTTCATGGCTGATGGAGAGCACAGCAGGGCTCCTGGAGTGCAGGAGAGCTCTGTGTGAGACAAGATACTCAAATTCAAGGAATAATAGTCAAAATATGGAAATGGTTCTGACACTCTTTGGCTCGTAATGAACCCACCCTTTGGGTAAATTACTTCTGACTCCAGTGTTAGCTTTGCCTGACCGTGAATGCATCCTAGCTTGCTGTGAGTGAGTAAACCTTCCTGGGGGCAGGGAGAGCACAGCTGGTGGGTAATAAGCTCCCTTATGAGGGAGGGAATTTTTAAGGAATTGCAGTTCCTGTGGGCCTGGCCAATTAGGACTTGCTTTCAAGGAGGAGTCATGGGAGCTCTGATGATCAGTGGCTGTAGGGGACCTCCTCCATAGCAGCACTGGTGCTTGAGGGAGGAGCACAGGAGAGCGGGTGAGCAAGCTAGAGGTGTTATGTGGTATTTCCATTGTGGGTTTATGTATCAGAAAGCCTAATTCAGCAACAGTAGCTTGTTCCCAGTTTGTTCTGTGGGCTGCTCTTATTCCCCCAGTAAGTAAGCAGAGAGGAAGAAAGACCAGCCCACTGCCTCTAACAGCATCTCTGAAAAAAATCCCAGCCATGGAATATGGAGTGATCTTGCATGCTTTAGCTAGACACACCTTAAAAGAGGAGGAAGGGAAAGGCCCCTTGCATGGAGGATTATGTGGTCTAGCCCCCATATGATTTTTAAAGCCCAGCACATTGCAGTGAAGAAAAGGTGAAAGGAAACTTCTGCTTTCCTCTGCTCTTCACCCGCTCAAATTGTTGGCAGTTTCCAGGCTTGGTGCGGTGTGTCCCCAGCCCTGCCTAGGATGCTCTCTGGTACAGAGCACTGTGTGGAAAAGAGGCTGTTGGCGCCACAGGCACAGCTGCAACACAATGAAATGCTTTGACTCAACTTCCTTTTCCTTCTTTGCTTTCCTTGCAAATAAGGGGTGTTTAGAAAGGTCTCTCTGTCTCCCTGTTATCTCAGAAAACTCTTGTTTTTAACACTTTCCTATGAAATAGTTGGTGATGGCTGTCGCTGACTAGTTTTTTTCTTTGGAAAGTTTTAGACAGTTCTATCTGATAGAGATTTTTAGAAGATTGTGTTGTCCATGTTTCTTTTAAAAGAAAGCAATAGTAAAAAAACAACTGTCTTGCAAAAAA
>JAUBOD010000940.1:918281-928287 GCA_032353885.1 Nothura maculosa
GCCAAATTATGCTTGCAGTTGTGCCTGGTTATTTCCTGCTGCTTCCATCAGCTTGGGTAACATGGCCTTGTAAACAGCAGACACAAACTGGCCCCACACAGTACTGTTCTTTCAGTCTGATTTAATCTCTTCACTTACATTTCATGAATTTGGGAGCTAAGTTCTAAACAGAAGCTGAACCTCCTGTGTTCACTTTTTAAAGATAAGGACAGTGAGGCAGACTACAGAGGCTTATACCGAAATATCTCTGTACCTGGGCTTTACTGTAAGCTTTCACCACTTCCAAATGAGTAATAGTTAGAGGCTGGCGAGAGCAGGCACCCAGGCCTATTGAAAGGCATGAATAGGTATCTAATGTGTATTTATGTGCTGTGTGTTCGTGTGTGCTGACCCTTTCTTTCCTCTTTCCACTTCCAAAAACCTAGAAAAAATCCATGTATTGAAGACTTGTAGCTCATAACTTATATTTTAGTGGCACATGCTAGGTGTGAATTGATGGGACCAATTACTCTGTGAGGTTAAATGCACTTAAAAAACATTTAATCACTCAACTTAGGGAGTGAGCTTTCTAGAGCAGCTTGCTCAAGGGCAGTACATAGAGATATATAGACAAATAAGAAAGGATAGATATTGCACGGCTCAGTGAGCTGGAACAATTTGGACAGGCATAAAACAGTGTGTGTCCTAGTTATTAGCATCCATGTTTTATTTTAATTTGCTAATTTTGCTATGTAATTTAGAAACCATCTCAGTTCTTGGCCATTGTACAAGAATTTTTGCTTTGGTTATGTAAACATACATATATATTAGTTTTAAGCTGGATTTATGGGTTGAGTGCCACTGAGCAGGAGTAAAGGCAATGGAGCACATTAATAATGGTAGGTTTCTATTATCAGCTTCTAGCCTTGGAATGAGACATGAGAAATTGTAGACTCTCTTTTCTGTCTTATTTGATTAGTGCTCTTCAAAAAATAGACATTGAGAAGTCTCTAACAGGTAGAAGGTTTTGTTAGATTTATAGGGCTCCTAACGATACAAAAAATAGCTATAATAATAATAATGACTAGATGTAAAGTGAATATGTAGTAGCTTGGCGTTTTTAAGAAGGTGCCAAATTCTTATTTTCTCCTATTTCAGTATGTGATTCCACAAGCACCAGTAACTTAAAGATCCAGAAAGGAAACTTTCACACTGAGTGGTGGCCTCTTGAGGAATGTAAATTCTCAAATTTTATTGCATCTCGTGGTTTCATGATACATACATGCTTATGTGTCCTTCTTTAGCTGGTATGTGATTTTTACAGCAGTGGGCCAGATACGATACTCTGTGTAGTGAAATTCTGACTATCCAAAACTGCTTCTGATGATTCCAAGGAGCAGAATAAATTATCATGTTGTCACTGCTTCACTGAACACAAAGGTAAAAAGAATCTTGGGAGCTGCCATCCCTTTGGGAATTTTATTTGCATTTGGATACCTGAAAATAGCAGGTCCCTAAAAATATACCCGTGCACATGTCTTTGTGGCTTACAGGCATGTGATGTAGGTATAATCAGATCAATTCAGTGCAAACAGAAGGATTTTCAGATTCTTGGACAGCTTCAGCTATAACATTTCTCGTGCCACAGATCCCTGAACCTCAGTCAAAAAAGGTAAGAACAGATGATTGTGACACTTCATCAAAAATCCACCTTTATTTTTTTCCTGAGTTGATTTTATTATAATACTAGCAAAACAGCCTTCAGAGCTTCAAATATTTTAATAAGCACCTGTATTTCTCATGACCTTCCCCTACTATGCTCCACTTTATTATGGGAGGAAAAGAAATGGAAATACTGACTTACATCTCTGGTTCTACTTAAGAATGAAGGAATTGCTTTGGTGCACAGAGAGTAGTATCTGACCCACAATGGCTGTAATACCATCTGCTAATTAGAGGATTTGGCAAAATAACTGCAATTCTGTACTTAAATTAGAAGATTCCACTTAGACTTAAGGAGTCTTATTCTGCTTTGGGGAGATGCAGAAAGCTTACATCAGCACAGGCAGATTGCGTGTCTTCTTGTTTGGCCCTGAACAAACAACAGCTTTCCAAAACTGGACTGAGGTATCAGAATGACAAAACTTACAATTCTTTAAAAGAAAAAAAAAGTTCTGTTTTTCCCATCTGACACCCTTCATTCTGTCTACCTATCTGTGTATGCCCATAACTCATAGCTCTTGCCTGTTAACTAGGTTATGCTAACGATAGCCCACAGTGTTCCACAGTAATGCAGCAGTTGCATTGTTTTGAGAAAAAGGTATGATATGCAGCATTTTATGATGAGCAGCATGAGATCACAAACCACTTCCATTTCCATACTACAGAAGGATTATTATGTATTTATAAAGATTAAGTTTTAATAATGCTGTTAGCTACAGATGGGCTTAGGTCACATTTTTGGATTCAAATATTCCTTCAACTCCGGTGAAGTTCAGATCTAAATTTAGAATGATGAATTATGTATTTTTTAACTAGGTCTTGGGAATATGCAAATATGTTGGATATTCAGCTGCCATGAAGTGGTCATACCTGGCTGAATATTACTGGAACTGATAATGCTTGTGTCACAGCTATGGCCATTGTGCATTTCCATTGATGTAGAGTCCAGATAATACTGATATTGCAAAGAAATCTATAGTCTTATCATTTTCTTTAAGTATGTAATTCATGACAGTAGTATTGAACAAACTAGAAAAATGTCCATAAACTCCCGTTAGGCATCAGCCCATCTAAGCACAATTTTACATTAAAGCATGATAATCTGAGGACAAAGAACCAAATACCAGTATGGGGATCAGACATTTGTAACATTTTCACCTAAGCTGCTCAAAGCTGATTTGCATTTGTGTATTTCAAATGCTTGAGATCTCGTGTGGAGGAACTTTACAGAGGATACTTCTATAATACGGAGTCAAAAGCAGAGTGTATTATTCTCTCCAAGAATTATTTATTATTCTCTCTAAGAATAAATTAACTGGAAAAAATGTTAGAATCAGTGAATGCTCCTTCCTTTCGCTGTTCAGTTTTAAGTGAAAGTCCCCTATAGAAGCTTTTTGTTGAAGCAGTCATGCATTTCAGATGTCTTTTCTGTTTATAAGCCCCTCATTTGGGAAGTGGGACCTGGCTTAGTTTGCTGTTTCTCCACAGACTCCTGGTGAGACCTTAGACAAGGCACGTTCAGTACCAGCTGTCCCCACACAGCTGCTAGAGTTGAAACCATAAAGATGGATGTTTGTGTTCTATGTTTGTATCTTTGTGTCTAATATTTTGTCTTCCTCATTTTTTTCAACATTTTTGTAGATACTGAGCAGATGCTGCCTAACATTACATGTTTCTCAAATGACAATAGTTCAAAGTAGAAGTATTGGGAGAGCTCAGACATACACAGAGGAAAGTTGGAAGGTGAGGGAGAAGCATTTCTGCACTGAATAATGACTTTTGATCCAGTCTCCTAACCTTGTTTTGGTACTACCTATGGCTTAGGAACTTGCTTGGCACTTAAGTTTTATGTTATTGACACAGAAAACTTCTGCAAACTTCAAAGCAATAGTTATGCAGAAAATACGTTATCATGTTGGCTGATGTTTCCTGAGCTATTTGCAAGAGAGGATGTTTAAATTGCACTGTGTAAGGTAGACAGGACTCATAGCAACACGGGGGTGAAGAAACGTCAGAGATTCTAATAAAAGATTTTTTTCTTCCCTATTCTGGCCAGGTTTGACACATTCTGTCTTTACAGGACGTACCTCAGTTGGCGATGTCTGCCTCTGTGTTATGTAGAAACACTTGCTCTAAATGTTTTATTTTAGCCTTAATAATCAGATTCTCGTTTGGCAGCAAGCTTGTGGCTGGTTAGATCAGAATATGTAATATCCTGTTCATTGTGAGAATAAATTTGCTATCTGCAGTCAATTTGACGGACTTCACTAAATTCAGTAGAAATAAATTGAAAAGCCAGTACTTCAGAAAACACTGCCATTTAGTGTTGTTTTCAAAGCCCCTGGTCTCCTGTACTACTTCTTTAGTACATCTGGTCACGCTCTTTGGGGACTTGTCAGATGCTCCCTTCATCTGCCCATCTGTCATTATATTCTGCTATGTAAAATAGCTGAAAAAAAACAGTGTTCAGATTCCTTTATCCTAATTCCTCTTCAGAAGCCAGAGTAACCACTGCTCTTTGCAATTACCATCTAAGCCTGCCTTGTTTGACTCACCTGTCTAAGTAATTTATAGCCAGCAAAGAATAAATAGCAGCCTGTATTACAGAGTGTTTGTCTTTAGCATATTTTCTTACTAATATGTTTTCCAAATGCAGGACCACACATTTTTTTTTTACAATTAAAATTTAGCATATGTAACATTCATATAAACTGATTTTCAAAAACACCACTAGATTGAATTTTCAACTTATTTCAGTTGTACATGTCTACCTGTTGGCATTTTCTTTTCCTTATATACTTCTGTATTACCCAGTGCTGATCAACCTGCTCATCAATGACTTGGACGAGGGCACAGAGGGCACCCTGAGCAAGGCTGCAGACAACACCAAGCTGAGTGGAGTGGCCAACACTCCGCTGCCATTCAGGGGGACCTGGACAGAGTTGGGCAGAGAGGAACCTCATGAAGTTCAACAAGGACAAGTGCAGGTTCCTGCATCTGGGGAGGAATAACCCCAGGCACCAGGACAGATTAGGAGTTGATCTGCTGGAAAGCAGCTCCATGGGGAGGAACATGGGAGTCCTGGTGGACGCCAAGTTAACTATGAGTCAGCAGTGTATCCTCATGGCCAAGAAGGCCAATGGGGTCCTGGCTGCATCAGGAGGAGTGTTGCCAGCACGTCAACGTGGGTGATCTTGCCCCTCTGCTCAGCTCTGGTGAGGTCACACCTGGACTATTGGGTACAGTTCTGGGCTCCCCAGTATGAGAGACATGGAGCTTCTAGAGAGGGTCCAGCGGAGAGCGACAAAGATGATTAAGGGACTGGAACATCTCTCATATAAGGAGAGACTTGAGTGAATTGGGTCCATTTCCTCTGGAGAAGGGCTGAGAGGGGATCGGATTAATATGTGTAAGTACCTGAAGGGGGAATGTAGGGAGTAAGGGGCCAAGCTCTTCTCAGTGGTGGCCATTAATAGGACAGGGGGCAATGGGTGTAAATTGAAACACAAGAAGTTCCATCTCCTTGTGAGGGAGAACTTCTTCACTGAGAGGATGACGGAGCCCTGGCAAAGGCTGCCCAGGGAGGTTGTGGAGTCTCCTTCTCTGGAGATCTTCCAAACCCACTTGGATGTCACCCTGTGCCACATGCTCTGGGTGTCCCTGCTCGAGCCAGGGGTTTGGACTAGATGATCTCTGGAGGTCCCTTCCAACCTTAACCACTCTGTGATTCTGTGATGCTGTATTCAAGTTGGACACACATGTTTACTCATATAAAGCACAATACGAGTTTGCTGGCTGCAGGATTTGCCTGTGCTTTTACATGAGAAGACATGTGTGAAGTTTCTTAAGTGTGAAGTTACTTAAAGGGTCAGGACTTACCAAATCTTGCCACCAGATTTTTCGTAGTCAAAATTATGATCATCACTTGTCATAATTCTGGCCATTTGAAAGAGAATTAAGTCTTATGAGTATTACCCATATAATTTGTAACTTGCCCAGAGGTTTTTGAGATCCCTTTTGCTGATGATCCCAGATCTCAATAGTATTTGGCCTGCAAAAACAATCACAGCTTAGGCTATCGAACCCAAGTATGTACTGCTCAGAGGGATCTCTGGGATTTATCTGAAAAATAAATAGAGTGTTGGCAGGGGGATTGTTGACTAAGCAGAAAAAACATGTGAATTTGTTAAAAAACAACTATGCATGTTTTTGTTTGCTATATTTTAATAAATAGAAAATATGCTCTTATATGAGCTTTAGAAATAACTGTAAAGATGACAAACGACTTTCTAAATCACTGGAGACAGTTTTATTGCCTTTTTTGCAAATAGAGCTTCTTCTATAGGTTTTAGCTTGGGCATAAGTATTATGATCAGTAGCTTTTTGTATTCAAGAAGTGGCTAAGCAAAGAATGTGGTTCTAGAGAGCATCTTCATCTTAACATTTTATTTTCTGTAACTGAAATTCAGCAAGGGAACCTCTCTCTAGTGTCAATTATTAATGTCTTAAAGGAGACCAGAAGAGTGGACCAGAGGAATCAGATCACAGATTGGGGACCCTGTTAGTGGCAAATCCAGGGTAGTCCCAACACCCCTCTTTTTAGGCTCTCTGAAAGTTGTGCTTCCCCTTATGCTACAGCCAGTTATTCTTAAGTTTAAGTAAAAGATGGTGTTCTCAAATATAAGCAAAGATGTGTGTTTGCTCCCATGCTGGAGCTTCATCCAGCAGACACCTTTTTTCACCTCTGAAATGTTTTTACTGTGCATCCCAAGGGTGTTTCCTACAGGTGTTCAACTACTTAAGTTTATAGCTATAATTTGACTGAGACCAAAATTGCAGCAGATAAAGACCTCTTTCTGCACTGTTGTACCTCAGAGCTGATTGAAGATGAGCAGCTGGACTGAGCATTGGAAAAAACAGTTAGAATCTGAGCAGAGGTGCTCATGTGCTGTGTAACACAGAGAGAACTTCTCCATTTCTGCAGACCTGGCTCAGGCAGGAGCATCACCACCTCGTTCATCAGTGAGGAACCGCCCTGGGGCTTCACATGTAAGGCTGCAGTTATCCTATATCCTACATTCATGGCTGCAGATCAGTGTGTCCTTTGTCCTTCTGTAAGGCAAGTTCTCACTCCTCAGCCTTCTTGCCCTGAACATCAACGTAAAGGCAGGGAGTGCAACATGCCCTACTACTAAAAACAGCCAGCTAATCTCTCCTGACATACCACATTTGGGATGACCATATTCAGTGCTTCATCTACGACAAGAGGAGAAGCAGGCAGGTGGTGTAAAGCATGTCAGCAAAATCTCACTTAACTTCCCTCTTACAATATTACTAATAAGTTATATGAAGAATAAAGCACATTTCTTGTAACAGCCAGTTACTACTGCTTATTCTTAAGTGTCTATTTGCTACCTTTAAAACAGTTTTAATGCCATGTTAAGTCAATTAGCTGCCACCTCTTTCAGCCTTTCATAAGCCTGCAAAGTCTTAGAAACAGAGGGCCTATGTTTGCTGTGAACCTAAGACGGCAGAAAAGGTGCCAGACCATTGTCAAGTAGTTACAAATAATAAATTTAAACCAAAAATGGTTAAATTAAAACCCACTGTTCAACATGGTCATTCCATAAAATAGGTTTGAGTTTCAAATTCAGACTTTCTGACTCTATTCTTAGTCAGACACCTACCTAACAAGTATCAGATTCCAATTTTATTTTGACTTTGAGTTGGAGACAGGCAATTGCCTCCCCTCTTCTATGGCTGACAGCAAGAGGGAGTCATGCAGAAAATGCATGTGAAAAAGCAAAAGCACAGAAAGAAATTTGAACTTTTTTCTTAGCGCTGATTTTAAGCAAGGAAGCTGCATTTACTATAACTTGAGGCTTTCCTTTGTTTGAAAATAACATTAAGGTGATAGGCATTGGCTGTGACAGCAGGGATTGGAATACCTACAGGAAAGTGACCTTTAGAAATGTATGGTAAAAAATAACATTTTGAAGTGCCTGTCTTTATTCACTGCAATAGGTCAGATTCCTTAGCTGCCTGACTGGAGAACTAGGTAAAGCTCACGACTGCTTGGCTGCAGGCACCTCACCACTGTCCTCCACTTTATTCATCACTTCTTTGGGAAATCCTGGCAGCAATGTGTTCTTCCTTCAATGTAAAATGCAAGTGTGTTAGGATTACAAATATATAAACAGAAAACCTGTTCAGGTTACTAAAACTAACCTGGGAAAACTTTTTTCATTTCATACTTAACCTGTGCAGGCTTAAAAAATGCCTTAAAAGCCTATGAAAGTTTAGAGGTGTCCTGTAGAGTGTTTTTCTAACCTTTCAGTAGAATAGTGTGTTCAAGCCAGCCTTGTGACAGCGAGCAAGTTAACTGTGTTTTGCCTCACCATTTCAGTTTGGGCTGGGACATTCCCTTTGGCTCTTGCTTTCTTCTCCTACTAACACTCTCCTGTACACACCTCCTCCCACAACTTCTTCCTCATCAATCCTCAGACCTCCCTCCACTTCATCATCCTTCTTCAGCTGTGCTGCAAGAGGAGGCCCCTTTTCCTTCCTGAGCTTCTCACTTGGACTCTCCATGAGTTCCCTCTGGAACCTCTCTTGGCAAACCCATAGGTGTGACTGTGACCATTACACATGGAATAACAACATCTAGTTCAGCCTCTTCTGTATGTTTTGTTTAAATTCATCTTTAATCTGAGTAATATATATATATGTATACACACACTGAAAGAGAAATATGACATCCCTTAATTCATTCTCACCCGTTCAGTTTGGGCTGTGGCTTTAGACCTCACCCCTGCAGAAGAGCTAGGTCTCCTTGAGCAGCATGAGACATCTGCAGGTGTCTAAGCTGTCCCATGACAGTTGTAGTAATTATGTCACTGCTACCAAAATTACAGCTTCCAAAATTACAGTTTCTGCAGCACCACCGAGTGTGAAAGTGGTGTCGAGAGCTGGCTCTGAATGCAATGCCGTTGCCTTTTTCTTCACTCTCTAGGAATTAAACTGAAATGTGTTTTCTTCGTGGTGTTATACTTTAGATTTTTAAAAATAGATGTTGGATTTGAGTGTTGGTATTTTGGGAGATTGCTAATCAGAGTGACCTTTTAAAGACTCCACATAGATATTTAGTATTTTCCTGAAGCTTAAGTGTTTCTAAGATGGTTTCATTTGGGCATGGAACTGAGAGGCACAGAATACAGGCTACTTCTTTAAAAAGCAACTTAATTTTAATGTACTGAAAGCAATGCAGTGATCATTGATTTTAGGTGGTGACATTCAAAATGCAAGCACATGGTGACAGTACTACCAATAGCAAGTATTTAAATGAGAGATTCTTTCTGAGGAATTGCTTAGATATAATTTTATGTAGAAAAGGCTTAGCTTAAAATAAAGCTTTAAAAATAATTCCCAAATAGACCCACAAGGACATTGTATGTATTTTTCTTTCTTTATAATGAAATGTTTTGTTTTGTCTAAAATTATCTTTAATTAGGGTTGCATAACCTAACAATAAAACTGCTGATGATTAAAACCAGCAGACACATTCAGCTCATGGCTTTAATTAGATTAAGCCTTTCTTTGCCAGAAGTAAGAGATGGAGTGTTAGGCCTCTTTAACATTTAATCTGAAGAATAAAATGCTTTATAATTGCATTTAATACTGTGAGGCAAAAGTTTAAAGAAAAAAAACAAGGAATCTGCCAATATCTTTTTATGTAATGCTTGTATAGCTGTTTGTCATGTTTTAAGGACAGATTGCTTCAGGAAGGTAGAGAGGGGCAGGAAGGGGGTCTGTCAGACTTGCGAAAATCCAGATCGCCTCCAAAAGAGCTTTCTCAGTAGATACTCTCTTTTTAGCCCTGTTTAGTTCTACTTTCTTCAAGACTCCTGGGAAACACTTGAAAAATAGTAATTCTCATAGTTTTTCTAGTCTTTCATCAAACCTGTGATTCCAGGGCCAATGGGTGGGATCACACGTGCAATGTGCCTTATAATGCATTCCTACTTATTACGTGATATTAGGTCACTAATAAGCAAATTTATCAGCCTGCAGATACCACAAATTCTGAGTGCAAGTTTTGGAGGCTCAATATTACTGCTGTCCTGTATGCACTGGGTACCAGCCATCATGATACAATAGCAGGGAAAACAGCATTTTATTGAGCTTTATTGTAATTGGTATGATTCACTCTTCAACAGTTATTTTGAGACCTCCAAAAACATGAGCACCAGGTCAACTCCACTTTGTTAATAGCAGATTCTTGAAATGGAGTGCAGTAAAGGTTATT
>JAUBOD010000940.1:941586-955606 GCA_032353885.1 Nothura maculosa
TGAGTCATATTTTGTAGACAGAACTGTTACAAGTAAACCTGGTGTAAGATTAGAGAGGCCCAAAACTTTTGTAAGGAACTTTAAATCTCAAAGACTCAGAAACCTTTTGAAATACTCTTCCTTCCCTGAGGCTAGGAGAGATTTATGAAGCCAAGCAAAATTCATATTTTCATATTCATATTCACAGTTATTCCAGCTGAACTACATTCTGGTGATAGTCAACCCCCAAGCTCACAGTAGAGATGCTGGGTGTCATGCCTCAGGTACTGAAACAAGCCCCAAATGAATGGAGCTGAATGTGAGCCGACGCACCTACATTTTTCTCAATTCTGAGTCTTTCATCTACAACAACTCTTAGTCAGTTTTGATTTCAGGAGTAGATTCAGGTCTAATTTCAGGCATCTTTTTTCTCAGCTCTTCACCCACAGTTTCCCTTAAGGTTGGTAAAGACTATGAGACACTTCCTGGTGCAATTCTTCCCACCAGTTTTGAATGCCTGTATCAGACTGAAGTCAGTCGTGCCCTAGAATAGTCTTTGCTATAAAATGGAAGCCAACTGCGGAGGCTAAGAACCACACTGCAAAGATTTGTATCAGTTGGATCCAGTTAGAGTGGATTATCAAGATACTCTACCTAGTTGAAGTCCAGATATTTTAACAAATTATGATACATAGCCCATCACATCTGGAGATCTCCCATTCAAATCTAAAGAAAACATGAAAAGATGTCTGCACATTGTGCAGTGTTGTCCATTTTCTTCTAATTATTCAGATTAGAAACATTAGCAAAGCAAATTTCCAACTATTGAGATTGAATATAATCAACACCTCCAGATAGTTCCTGCTCTAAGCTCCATTCCCATGATGACCTTTGCTTCCTAAAATCATCATGAAAATTATAGTGGCCTTTAAAAGGAAGAATTAATGCAAAGCATCACACAGTGTTCTTTAAGACAAAAGGCAAGGGCAGCCTAAGAGAAAAGCAAGGTTAAGATTCAACTGCCTAGCGCAGATTGGGCTTTAGTTTTGATTGTCAGATGAGAAGAAAGGGCAGAACTCATTTATTTAGTTTGTCCCTTGGTTTAAGCAGCAATATGACAAGTTATGTAAAAGGGAAAGTTCATTCCCATATAAATGCATCTTAGAAGAGCTCATCTATGACATTTTGGTCTTGGAGGGAAGGGAAGGAGGGCCAGAAAGGTTGCATGTCCTGACTGCATAAATGCCTCTTTGGCTGTTTAATGGAGCAGCACAAGTGCCTGGCACAAAGGCAACTGTGTTCTTCACCTTCTCAGCTGGGGGAATGACCCACGGTCATTGTCATCGTATAGCACAACAGCTTATTAAAGGAATGAAGGCAAAACCATACGTGGTTTCCAGAGCGAAGGGGCAGGAAATCCTTGTGACCTTGTCAAGGCTCTACTGATCTTAATGGGCCTGCCACAGAGAAAAGCTCTGCTTGAAAAGCTGGAGGATGCTGCTACTGCTGGAAGAGTTCAAAAACACTAGCTCAGAAACATTAATAAGAATATTTCCCACTGTTTTTTCATCAGAGCTTAAAGTAGCAGTATATTGCAGAGTGCAGTAGCATAATCTGTATGCTGAGATCATAAAATACACATATATTCACTTCTAGAAAAGAGTAGCTGAAAGTTTGTTTTAGAATGGATGAATTTGTTAAGATAACCTGTTCTTGGTAGTGGTTCCCAGGAAAAGGACTTAATGCTTATTTCTAATCTCCTAGAATACTGCACAGATGAACAAAATTAACTTAATTGCCACGGAAAATAGCCAAGAAAGTAATGAATCTTTTGTTAAATATTAATTATATTTTTTCCCCATCGCAGAATTTACAAGGTTCTCATGAATCAAAGATTAATTCAGAGGTTTTTATTTATCCTCTGCTGTGGATGGATCTCTTCGCAGTGGAGAATGAATGAATTTATTCCACATCATCTTTCTGCTTGAAAAGAAAGTCCTTTGTAAAAGGACTTGCAGTCTTTGTCAGAGAAATCCAGGCAGAGTGAAACATTTTATTGTCTAAGCTGTTCAATGATAATGAGTTCTGCATTTAGATATTTGTGATTTTTTTAACCTTATCCAGCAGTAGCATTGCAGTTTATTTTTTCAAATGTACAGGACTTGTTTGGGAAGACTTGTATTAACGGAAAGCAGCCTGTTCCCCAGCTTTAGTGTAACATCTGTTATTATCATTCAGTGCTCCTCTTAGCCCAGCAAGCCCTTCCTCTAAATATCTTATTAATTAAACTGGCTTAGTAAGGAAAATAATTAATACTTCAAATCCTGTACTTAGAAGGGATTTGGAAATGGAAGAAATTGTTTCAGCACGAGCTTCAGAGAAGAACATATTTTGTCATTCTTGAGCAGAAGATTAAAACTCAAAGGGAATATGTGAAGAAACCTATGTATATACATGCTTCCAAAAATACACATTCTATCCTCAGAATTCTGTTAGCCTGCTGTGAATGTGAGAACCCTTGCTCCATAGTTAAGGGTCTTTCTTGATGTTACTTTGGGGGAAGGTCCTCTTATCCCTCTTCAGGGTATTCTGGATATTCCATCCTTCTCTAGATTTAGGAAAAACCTCTACATGGAAAGAGAGGTGAAAGGGATCCCCTGGTGATCCCTTGCAGTGTTTGGGTAATGTGTAGATGAGGAGCTCAGGGACATGATTTAGCAGGCATGGTGGTGATGGGTTTATGGTTGGAATGATGATCCTGAAGGTCTTTTCCAACCATAATGATTCTGTGATTCAGAATGTTCTGCTGGGCTTGTTTGGGGCTCAACACCCAGGAGCATTAACTTCTGTTCACAAAACTACAGCATTTCCTGCCACTACTTTAATAATCTCATGGCAATTGTTTGCCATGACATGGATAGCATTCCTTACGCTGTTAGCTAGATAAGAGGATGAGACAGTGAACCCCATGTGAGCATCAATGACCCTGTATAAAATGGGTGCACATGGTTAAATTCTCAGCAGGTACCTTGCATGACACGACCTGCAGACCTAACGTTGGCTGTGAGTTTTTCATCTTTCACTGTGTATGAGAACAGTATGTACACATTGGTCTCATACTGTATATAGTACAGGGAAGGCCAACATGTTATATGGAGTCTGTCTATCCATGCATAGCTTAAGGTTTGTTCCTGTGTGTTTGTGGACATTTGGGCAGACTGAAAACTATTCCCTGTGACTTCTAATGGAAACTAGTTTCTCAGATCTATTGAGAAAGGTGCTCAGCAAGGCCAAATTACTTTTTAAAGCCAAGCAAGTTTTTAGCAATTTATTTGGTGGGAGAAACCTCAAAAGCTAACAGTAGCAAGTTTAGGATTGTTTCAGGGGATGATAGTGGCTATTTTTAAAGCAAAAGAGAAAAAGCTTTAGATGACACACGAGAACAAGGGCACCTAGACTCAGGTAAAATGTATATTTGCAGCATAGACAAGGAGACTGGGCCATGTGACTGTCTAACAGGTTTCAGGCCTTTTACCTTGGCAAAGAGACCGTCTATTAAAATCCTACCTGAAGTTGAGGGCTAGTGTTGAGGAGAAAGCCTGGCTTTTATTAGCAGGTCACTGTAGCACTTTGCTTTCTTTGTCCTCAGGGGCACATGCTGTAAACTGGCTTTAAAACAGGAAAAGCACAACTGTAGAGCATGAAGGAGAGCACTGCTTGTAGCAGGCTTACCCCAGCCCTGTTCATGCTAAGCAGGATGTTTGGCAGCAAGGAAGATGCAGAGAATGCAGAGTACATACAAACATAGCCAATTCACCAAGTACCTTGTGTCCCAGAGGGAAGCATGTATGTGCAGCTGTGCCAGGGTTGCAGTCTCATTTTTTTGAAGAAGAAGGGAGCGTTTTGTAGCATCTTTTGCTGTAATCATTCCTTGAGCAGGCTGGAGTTGCAAAATCCCCTTCCATCCATGTGTCTCATAGGGGAGCATATGGCCAAAGTGACTGCGCAGGCGGGTTACTCACCAAGTGGATGCGTTTATGGCTCTCTGGCACATCACCTGCTACATTGCTTTAATTACTGCAGAACTAAACGAGCATGGCATTGCTGTCTGTTGCTTTGCCACCCCAGTGACCACGGCATCCAGGCCACTAGTGGCCCTCGTGGACCTGTCTTTGGGGAAACATCCTCAGGCAGGAAAAGACTGTTCAACATATTTCTTGCAGTGCTCCGAATGCCTTGCTTTGCTCTCTCTGAATTGAGTGGCAAACAACCATTGCCTTCAGATCCAAAGGAGGTGCCAATCTTCTGCTGTTGCATGGGAACAATTCATGACCACTTCTTTCAAGCGCACAGTGATTTCTCACATCGCCTTCCTTCTTACCTTTCCCTCCTCACTTTTTCTCCCTTTCCTGTCTCTAGTTCTCCACAGAAATTCTTGGGGCATGTCTCCAAATTCAGCAATAGGAATATAGACATTATTGCCTCAAACAGGGCAGCCTCCATCCTGCTGCATCAATAAGAGCTATGCTACAACAGCCAGAAGAGTTGCATGGAGCACCAATAGCCTCTATTTTCAGGCACTAATTTGCCACTGAAAGCAATGAGAGAGAGATAAAAGGGTGTTTTAAATACTTAAATGCATACAGCCTTTTAAAAATGATAATTTCCTTTATTTTGAATTTATAATGACCATTCTCCTTTACTTACAGCTTTGGAAAGAAAAATATCAATGAGGCAGAGCAGAGAGGAGCTTATAAAACGAGGAGTGCTGAAGGAAATCTTTGATAAAGGTAAGCATTCTTCCTCTCACAACATTTAATTGGCATCCTGTATAGTTTTATGGCCATATCTTACACAAGTGTAACATTACGAATGCGTAGTATACTCCCAAATTGCAGCATCATACAGAATAAGGTCTCCAAAATACTCTTTTTAATATTACCTTGTGTTGGCCCTCACATTTTGGTAAATGTGACAGTTATGTAGTAAACAAAAATGAGAACTAAACAGAAGTGTGAAGCAGTAGAAACACAAATCAAAGCAGTTTGCAGGAGGCACTTGCTGCAAAACAAGAAATCTTCCAGACTGAGGGAAGATGGCATGGGTCCTACCTGCCTTTGTTGTCATTTTTCTGCTTGAGTCACTGTGAGATTAACTATTGTGGGAAAAGGGAATGTTCTAGGGGACTAGATACTGCGAGGAGCACAGAACCTATTCCCTTGAAATAGCTCAAAACCCATGATAAAGATTCCTTGTTCCGGATAAATAATTTGTGAAGCTGCTAATGTATTATTTATGCAAAATATCATTGTTTTACATCTGAAAAGCAATAAATATTTGACGTCTGTTATGTATGTGTCAATCTTTACCGTAACATTTATTTGTTTTGCTGCTTACTTTGGCAACATTACAAAGGCAATGAACTAAACAAATTATAGAAAAATATGCTGAACTTTTAATTTCAGTAGAATGTAGGCATGTGCTTAAATGCCTCTTTAATTCAAAGTTTATAAGACTTTAATAACATAACATAAATCTGATACAAGTCAGAAGTTGTGAACTTGCACACACAGTAGAAGTAGAGGCTGCCTCATAAAGTCTGGGTCCTTCAAATCTGCTACATACTTTTTTAGTCTAGCTCACTGAGAAAGGAGAGTTGATTAAAAAACTTACCCCAAATGATTGGTTTTTTAATTGCAAAGAAAATGCTGCTTATCGCTATACTGTATGTTTACACTTCACATATTTTAGATGCTTCTTTATGGCCAACACTACTACTTCTCTCACCAAGGTTCCCTATGGCACCCTGAAGCCAGCCTCATCCCACAGGAGTGTGTCCTTCATCTGGGGTACAATCTCTGGCATGCAGACTTTGCATCTCAAAGGGATCTGCTTCAGACCTGGCCCTACACACATGTGAAGGCAGCATAGTGTAAAATCCCTCCCAGGCTGCCTGCCCTGCCCTTGATCATGAAAGCTAGAGAAATTCTTCCACTCCAAAATGCTGCAGACTTGTTCTTAGAATGAATTGACTGCAACTCCACTGCATGCACATGTGGAAACGTGGCAGTGGCAGAGCTTGGGGATACCCAAGGTATGCACAGTCTGCTTCCTGACCTTTTTCTTTTGGCTATGATTCTTTTTCCCAGAAATTCTGAGCAATTGACTTTTTAAATGTCAATCTTTGTGTGGATTCCTAGTTGAACTTTTGCTCCAAAAATAAGCAGTAGGTCTCAAATAAAAGCAAAAAAAAATTATGAAAAAATCTTACATTGAGATTATAGTTGACTGAAAACACTAAACAGTTGCCTGGATGGAGCTTTCTAATATATAGTCTAAGGAATTCATTCTCTACTTTTTTTTTTCACTTGATGAAGAATAAGGAAGAAAAGCAAGCACAATCTTCATCTAACTGTGGCAAGGTTTGAATGTTTTTAGTTTTAATAGCTTCCAGGTCAGAGACCTGCCAGGAGGCTACTGCTGAATCCCCTTCATCCTGCCCATTCTGATTTCCATCACTTTGGGAAATTTTTAAACGTAAGCCCAAGAAATAAAGATGTGTTTTATTGAAACATCTGAGGAATTTCAGCTAGCTGCTTTGTTTCTTGGCTGCTTGCATCCTCCATCTGTCAAATAATGCTATAGTTTGTAATCTTCTGTGTCACCTTGTGAAATAGATGCTAAGTTGTCTGGATTTAAAAAATCCATTCCTTGTTTGTAGTTATTTTTCATTATTTCCTGTGAAAAAAAACAAAGACATTGGGCTGTACTTTTGACAAGCACCACTAAAGGAAAACCCCACGCAGATGGACTTCTTATCCAGTATCTCCACGTTATTTTCTACTAGTTTCAAAAACAGGAATCTAAGAATTTGAACCCTTTCTTGAAGGGAAGAAGCAGGACAGAAGAGATAAAACATGGGCAGTGGTAATGTACCTTTGATATCTAAGATACATAGGATATTTCTAGAACAAAAGTAATATCTTTTTCATTCGTCAAGCCAATGGGGGACAAAGCAGACAGAATCAGTCTACAAGTGAGTAATTTTGCCTTCTCTTTTCTTAAAAAATCCATCCAAAACAAAATAAAATTAATAAGCACAGGTAGACCAGAAACAAAAGGTCTAGAGCTGCAGTCTGCATAAGATGCTTTTTACTGTGTTATCCAAGGAAAAGAAGGTTAGAGATCTAGTTCCTGCCCCATGCTTAAAATAGCACACTAACGTTTGCTTCAGTATTGCTGACTTCTCAGATGACTTTAAGTTGCTCTGCAGGTGAAAGCTAGCAAAGTACTGTTAGTCACAGTGTTAGCACATGGGAAAGTCACTCAAGTTCCCCCACCATATTCGTGAAACAAGGAACACTTTTATCACCTCCCATTGCTCAAATTGTTCAAGCGAAATCACTTCAGAGTGAGCTGCAAAGAGCTCACTTCTTGAAAAGGACCAGATTCATGGCCTACTAGATTCTCAGCATTTTCCTGTGAATTTAGTCTTACAAAAGTATAAACAATGGTTATATTTTTTCCAGACAATGAGGACTTTTTTTTTTTTTGAAAAATAGCAAAGAAAGATTAGGTATCTGCTGCTCCAATAATTTTTGAGCAGGCAATGCCAAGAAGTTAAAACATAACTTCCATTCGCCATGCAAAACATACTGCAGCACTTTGAAGAGCTTAGCCTTCTAATCATTGACTGTAAACCTTTTAATTATTTCTGCAGCTGCCTGCACAGATACAATTCTGCACTGTCTTGCAACCTGTCTGTGAAGCTGCAAAATACTATCAAATACACTTCTTCCAATGATACACCTTTATACCTCTCACACTATTTGGGTAGAGAGTAGCTTAGCAGGTGACTGAAGATCCATTGCTAAATATCCAAGAGCCAGATGCATCTATGGTGTTCTTTATTCTTCTCTAGAATGGTCTTCATAAAGCCATGGCAGAGAAAAACATGCATGTGCTCTTCCTATCCTTTGCCATTGAGAGCACTTGCTTGGCTATTACATGAGAACAGGGGAATATAAAGGGAGACAACCCAGACTTACAAATAATCCAGGACTGAGAATTCTCAATCATTTTGATTTCCTTAGCCATTTTTCTATGGGAGGAGCATGTCAGCTTGAAAGCCTTCAAATATACAAGAAGTTCCTTACTCAAAGATTTTCAAGGGACACCATTAGGCGGTAGGGAGAGCTGTGTACTGGCCAACATGATATGCTTGTAGGCTGCACTACAAGAATGACATTTTTAAAATCCCTGAAAGTGGAAATGGAAAGCACTTGGCGGATGTATTTGGGAGTACAAATCATGCTTAGGAGCCACGTCTTTTGAACATCCATTTATCATCTCTTCATTTCTGGGTTTTTGCACCAAACTATTATTTCCAGATGCTGAATTAGTGTCTGGACAGTGCCCTCTCCATGAAGGAGTTTCCCCTCAAATTCCGTTTCTTCATGTTCTGTGCTTCCTGATTAGGAGAATCAGGATGAAGAACGGTATCCTTCACAGGCTCCTCTTGTTGCAGACCTCAAGCTACTATCTTTAGTCCCCTGCAGATCAAGATGATTCACACACAGGCTGCATTATCAAAGCTTATACAGCTAGGGAAAGTCATCTGCTAGGAAGTAACAGCAGCCTCTATGAAAACACAGCAAAGGATTTAGCAAATGTGAGAACAGAAGATTATATGTATTATCATTATGCCAGAATTAACTTTAAAGTCATACTCTATTCCTGAAGACTAATGAATTCATCCGTATATAATTCATAACTGCATTACTAGGATCTTTCCATTTATATTTCAGCTAACCGGAATAGCTTTTTGTAGTTTTAAAATAATAATTAATTTGTCTTTTATGTCTGGCTGTCAAGCGTGCCTCTAAGCCAGGATTAATTCACACTAAGAGATTCTTCACTCTACAAATGATCACTGTACCCAGTGATTTGATTTGTTTACTGAGCTCTAGCAGCTCCTTACATTGCTCTTCTTTAAATTAGATTAGATTTAGGGTATATATTTTGGTCATGATTGTGTGTCCTGTCTGATGATTTTGGTCAAATCCAAGGATGAATTTTAGAGTCTAAATGAAGGTTAGAGCTATTTAGAGGAAAGATTAAAAGAGGTTATGCTGTCAGTACAGAGCGCTATCATGCTTGTTATTATGACAAAACTAAAAGACAGATTTTAATCTCATTTTACTTTTTTGCAATAACACACTTTCAACAGAGTATGTGAATGCTATCTTCTTAAGACATGCTGAATATATCTTGAGAAGTAGAAGGTCATTTAAGATAATAAGATTTGAAGGTATCCAGCATCTTCATTAAAAGTGTCCCTTCGTTAAAAATATCCCTCAAACAAATCAATATTACTGATTTTATCAGGAATGCTTCTTGTTTTCTTTCAGTTATGGTCAGATTTAGTCCTGCATTGAATTACTGGCAACTGTAAGAAGCAGTTCTGCTGTTTTTTGATACCAAGTAATTGAGGCAATAGTAGCCTCTATCCCCAAACAGGTGAAGGTGCACGTTTATAAAAGGAGGACAGAGCAGGCACAAAAATACATAGATTTTTCACCAAAAGAGTTATCCCAAAGACATTCTACGTAAATACTGTCTGAAATGGTGTTTGATTTTTGCTGTCTAGGGAAATACACTGGTCTGCATTGAATGACCACAGCAGTTAGAGTGAGGTTGTGCTGTTAACAATTGCCTGAAACCTTCAGCTTTGATTAATGTTGCCACCTTTTGCCAGCTCAGTTGATTGCTGTGAAAGCTGCAATTCACATTGCGGACTCTTATAGTACAACTGTGTACCATAACTGCTCTCTAGTTCTTCAAAAACCCTCTAACAAAGGCAAGCAAGTCAAGACCTAGTTCTTTGTGGTAGTTCCAAATTTAATAGATCATCTTTAGTCATTGAAACGGAGCTTTAAAAGTTTGAAATACTTAGCACCTAATGTACTTCCAGCTTATTATTTGGCTTGTCCTGAGGCATTTGTGAGATGTACTTTTTTTTCTTTTTGGAATTTTTTTCCAAAGTGTTATGCACCTCAGCCCAATAAGAAGAAATATTCATTCACTTGAATGACGTATATCTCTGATTGATGTATATCTCTGATTGATATATTGTGCAGTAACATGGCTGATTACAGATAGCCAAAAATCAGGAACTATATCCTGAAATCCTGAAATGTGGGGGGTCTTTTTCAGATAGCCAAAAATCAGGAACTGTATCCTGAAATCCTGAATGTGTTTTTTTTTTTAAAAAAAATCATAAGTAATAAAGCTCTCTGCCTATTGATTTTTACCCTTACAGATTACATTCCAGTTATCTTTTTCAGGCTTCCATTCACAACCATAAGGGCTGAATGGTTTGTTTTATAAAATTGTATTTGAGATATCCATGTAGTCATTGCCTCCAGGTAACAGAGTATTGTGCATGATTTTTGAAATAAAAATCATGAGGTTTGACACCATGGAGAATTATATGAGCTCTGCCTTCTGTTCTTACCTATTTCTAATGTGAAGTCATGTTTGATAAGAAAACTAACAGTTGCTGTTGCAGAAATTCTGTCCAAATAAAAGATATATTTTTAGGATTTTACAAACAGACTTTCTAAATGGTATTCACCATATGCTATTATCAAGACCTTATATTGACTGATTATAAAAGTTATTCTCTCCCTTTGCTTAAACCCTAGATCATGCTGGGAGCTGTAATGATTTTACTGATGTATAAAATAGGGATGTTCTTTGGTTACTTTACTCATGTGGCATAGCATAAAAATCAGTGTAAGGGAGAAGAATAATTCAGATATTCTATGACTTCTGTTCCTGCCTGTTCTCATTCCTGACCTCCCAGTTTTAGCAAAGGCAGGAGGCATATAGGTTTTGCAGCTCTGTGAGATGGAGGAGGGTCAGGAATCTTTCAATTACATGATGGATCGTAATGTCTATCCTAAGGTAAACTCAAGATAAATACTGACTTTTGACAGAACTTTTCCATAGTCTTGATAACCCTTTTAAAGGAAGTGACTTCCTTGATACTATTGTGGACAGAACATCAGAACTGGACATCTCTAGAAATTATTGTGCCTAGGTTCTGTCACTGAGATATAAGCCATATAGCTTTAATTCTTGTCATTGCATCTTTGGTACATGTCTCAGATCAGATTCCTGGATCAAAAGCAACCTAAGAAAGAAAGCATATTTCATATTAAAATCTTGCTATATCTTATTTATGTCTCTTCTATTGTCATTGTGCTTTCCTACAAATATGAACAGATGGGGAACTTTCCATACCAGATGAAGATGGAGCTCTGGAGAACGGGCAGCCTCTCGGCTCCGGGCCGGTGCTGAGCTCCAGCCAGGTGTCCCTGCCAGCCCTAGCAGAACTGGAGTCAGGTTCAGCTTCTGTGGAACCCTGCTCGTATGAGGTGCTCCCAACCCCAGAGATCATGGATGGGACAGGTAATGTCTTTTTTTCATGATAATGTAGATACTTCATGCTATTTGAAATGATTTTTTGACTTCTAACTTTTGGTGTCTATCCCTGAGAAAACCATATTGAAGACTGAGGTCTTCTGATGGAGAAGGAGATGACAGCATACAAACTACCACTGGATGCTCCAGAAGAGATTTTGGCTGCCTCCGCATAGGAATAACCTCCAAGGCCTATAGGAATAACCTTCAGGGGATAAAGCAAGGTCCCTACACTTTGTGAACATTTCAGAACAGATTTGGATCCTGTAACTTCTTAGCTTTGCCAGCGGGTTCTAGTGAGGATGTTGACAGTATTTTATAGGCCAGAGTACAAACCCAAGCCCTTTACCTGCTGCACAGGTGACATACTACACAACTTTCAGTAGCTAACAAAGCCAGCTAGCTGTACTAGCCTAGGCAAGGCTGCCTGTACGTCCTCTCCAGGCAGCACCGAGAGGCCAGGGCACTGCTCTCAGCAGTAATGTTGGTCATCTCAATTAGCTTCCATTATGCATCACTTAAAGCTGAGCCTTGTGGAGGAGAATCCAATGTGGTAAAACGAAGGGAATTAATGGACAGGTCTGCTCATCCACAATGCTGCACAGCTGTGGATCCTATAGGAAGTGCAATAGACCCCACAAGGTGGTGTCGCAGTTGTGGAAGGGCAATATATTTGTTAATGTATCTGATCCCGAGCAAGCTGTGGTGACAAGCAGTCTGAGATGTGACGTTTTAAGGCTTTTCATTTGTGTCCAATATATTGTGTTCAAGGAATACATCCCAGCCTGGCATAGGGAGCTGGGTTCTGTCACGAGTTAATGGGAAATCCAATCTGTTGTGTAGATATGTGTTGCTTTCTCTCTCTCTTTTTCTGTCTTTTTCTCCTTTGTATGTTTTATGAAGTTTGAGTGAAATCTATTAGTCATTTTTAACCTGCATTGCTGTGCTGCGTGTCATGTCTTACTATGGCTGTATCCGCTGCTGCTTTGCTTGTAACGTTGTTGCGCCTATGATGTGGTTGTGTCCTCCAGTGTCTGAAGAGAGCCCCACATCCAATGAACCCGGAGTCCTCCTGTCCCAAGATCCTACAGCTAAACCAGTCCTGCTTCTTCCCCCCAAAAAATCTGCTGCTTTCCCTGGAGACCATGAGGACACCCCAGTGAAACAGTTGTCCCTCCTCAAACAGCCCCCTGCCCTGCCTCCTAAACCTATTGCCAGGATTGCCAGCCACTTAACTGGTAAGTCAGTGTACCTTGACCCTCAGCACCACCATTTCCCTCATAGGAAAAATCTGCCCCTATAGCAAGGTTCTCTGTAAAGCTGTTTGCACTTGTCATTGTGTGTATTGGCAATGTGTATGTGTTGTGCCTAGGGCAGGGATTACAAAGCATTTTCAGCCTATACCTTCAGCATGGAAGCTTCAAGGCATTTCCCCTCTCAGTGGTTCTCCTGATACTGCCACTACATTTCCTAAGCCCTCTCACTCTTTTTCATTAAGATGTACCATCCCTGCAACCATTGCAGGATGTGCTTGGAAGGGAGAGGAAACATCAGAAAAATACTCAGGGTACCCTCAACAGCGTTTAATAAGAAGAGAGTAGGAAGTCATTGAGGGAAAGAATTCAAAGAAAAAACACACACCCCATATCTTCTCAAATGTTTCTCTTTTTACTGATCCATGTGCAGGCTGTTCTATGGCATGACTTCTTGCCTTTCTGCCTCCCCTCTTGTACTGCCTGTCAACCTGCTCCCCCTTTCGACCCTTTCTCAGGGTATTCCCCATCCACTGGGTGCTCCATCACCCTGTTGATGAGGGGCAGCTCCACTTTCCCTGAATTTTGACATCCCTGAATAATTTTGACATCCCTGAGGAATGCTGTAGTTTCTCTCTCACTCTATAGCAGCTAAATGTAGATAATCCATATTCTTGTCCCATGACTTTATACAAGTGTCCAGGCTCTTCTTTGGGATTCAAACCTCTAAATATCTGTGGAAAGAGGACTAGTGAGTCTCTTCTCTCCAGTCTGTCACCAAGGGCACTGAAGCAAAGGGCTTCTTTTCCTGTCAGCTAATACCTGCTTTACTTAGGATGTAGGATCAGGAGAGTGCTCATTTAAAAAGAGTGTGTCCTATGGTTTTCTCTCGTACTGCTACATAGTGTTTTCATGTTTCTGTTTAGATGGCCACTGATTTTTGTTCTGTGTAGTTTTGTTCATTTTATGTGAAAGCTCTTTGCTTTCTTGTGTGCCAAACTCCACACATAACAGTTAATTTTTTCTGCCTTATACTGCAAAGCAAATGGGCAGTTCTGCAGCCTGATGAGGCAGGCAACAGTATCACTGGCTTCAGGTGAGGACAACACCAGCTTCCTCTGAGCTCCCAAAGCTCTCTTGCTAAGTTGCAAGCAGCTGTTCAGAGTTGAAATCACTGCAGAGAAAATACAAAAAGTAGCAATAGAATAGGAAAATAAGCCTCTAGAATTTACTGGCCTTCAACTTGCAAGCCTTCCTTTTATATGAGAGAATATAAAAATCAAAGGATAGGTGTTTCTGGT
>JAUBOD010000940.1:1006485-1027319 GCA_032353885.1 Nothura maculosa
GGAGGGCCGACAAACCCTGGACACGACTCACAGCCGCCGACAAAGTAAGCAGCATTCCAAGCAGCTCCCAAACTGGCCCAGGCCCCTCCATCCCCCTCCAGCCGGCTACCTTCTCCACAGTATTAAGATAGGAGGGTTCAACCCTCATTCACAGGGAGGCAGGATCACTCAGAGTCATCCCTCACTCAGGTTTGCTATCTCATTCAGCAGAGTATTTTAACCTTTAAAGTTAAATCTGAAGATGGAGAGAAGTTGCATCCTTGGTGTCCAGTGCGCTGCTGTTTGAGCAGCAGTGGGACCTTCTGTTCTCTCACCAAGTAGCATCTGTGGTCAGGGTGTTGGTGGCAAAGAGGTTAAATCCCTGCCCAATAATAACATAAATCACATCTCCAGGGACTTAATGGTGCCTTAAGAAAAAGCTGAAGCTTTGTTGATTCTTCAGAGAGGTTCTGCTCTGCTTTCTTGCTGAACTGCATAATGCCTTCTGTATGTGTAAATGTAATGTGAACTGACATGAAAAAATTAAAACCTTCCTGAACCGTCCCCAGAGCATAATATATTGAGTTAAATTCCCATTTTACCTCACCGTGTTGGACAAAGTCTTAATCAAGTGACCTAACCAATGGGAGTTATATTCTCCCATTTGGTAGATGAGAGAGGAACTAAATGTTCCATCAGTTCTCCGGTTTTTGAGAGATGCCTCTCAAAAATTGAGGGTATGGAGAGACTTCATCTGGGAAAGCGTAATATTTTGTGTCCAAAGAGATTCTGTCTCATCCTCAGTCTGTGAAAAGGACAAGTATTAAGTACCACTATTTAAAACAGTCTAGTAAAGCATTCAGTGTTAAGGGAAAGTACTTTGATGTTGCCTTTACTTTTTTTATAATACATATGCAAGGTCAAGAAACAGAGCAAAAAGCTTGAAGGTCTCCACATGAACCTTTTCTCAGAAAAGCAGAAGAATAATATTAATGCTCCTTATGTGCATAAGGAAGCAGATGTGCCCTTTGCAGGCCAGAGTCAGGTGGCAATATTCTGATTTTTGCTGTTCAGATCACTTGCTTCCCCACATCAGTGCATCCAGTGTTAGGAAACATAGCTAAATAAACTGATATCAACCCAGAAATGCCTGGCAGAGTGGCAATGCCCTTTAAAGGATTATTTTCTCCCCAAATTCTGATTCAATAACTGTCTCCATTGATTAGCACTGACTAGATGTATTACAAAAATCGATTTTAGTAATGGGCTTTCTGGTTTGCCAGTAAATCTTACTCTGTGTGCTGGATGCAGGGGATTGGGTTCAATCTGACTTCACCTTTACCGAGTTTGCCTGTTAAGAGGAATCGAGAGGGTGCATTAAAGCTCCCTGCCACCCCAGAGGTGCAGGGGGGCAATATATGCTGGGCGCTGCGGGAGCCAGCAGCCCGTGCCACCTCCGTCACAGCCACTTAAGCAACCAATGGCTCTGCTGAAGGTGGCCCTTGAGTTGCTGCACAACCATCTCTCTGCAGTGATAGATGGAAGCGGAGCTGGGGAGATGTTTCTAAAGTAAATAGAAAGGAACAAAGTCGTATAGGAGGAGTACAAAGGGCCTTTTCTACAGCTCACATTCAAAATAGATCATGTATGGCCTGTCAGGCAGCTGGTGACTGGATCAGTGACTGTTGCCCAAGTGCTGTTTTGGGGCTGGTGCTCTTTAGACTACTTCAGATTTCTTAAATGGAGATGAATTCCTGCCAGACACCAGTGATGCTGACTGGAGTGGCCACCTCTGTGAGTAAAGGGGTTCAGCAGCCCAGGGAAAGAGCTGGATCCTTGGGAGCATTTGGCCACAGCAGCCACCTGGCTTAGGTTTGCCATACGATGCCGCAAGGCCAACTTGCATGCTACAAATAGCACAGTCTGCCAGAAATTAAGCTGATGGGGGCTTGGGCCAGTTCTGCTCAGCACCCTCCCCCACCAGCAGCTAAGTCCCTCCGAGAGCCCCCCTGCAAAGCTCATGGATACCTGGTTGTCCTAGGAGTTAAGACCAGCACCTGGGGAGCCAGATCTCCCTCTGCCATGGCCAGGGAGCATAATTTCACCCTGGGAAATCCACGTGAAGTCAGGAGACATCACAAATATGAGACTTCGGTGAGACCAGGCCAAGCTGACTCACAGTTCTGCTCCAAAAGAGAAGGCTCCCTTCAAGAATCTCCATTGCATATTTCTTTTCCTCATACATATGCTAATTTAAATTTTGTACATGAAAGTGTTTACATAATAAGCCAGAATTGAGTTTCCTATCTGTGTTGTCTACGATACGTTCTCAAATTGATGTATTCCAGTGAAGCATTTATCTCTTCCCTTTATGTGATTTAGAACATGTTTATCTCTTTTCCTTTTCCCGTTTTAAAGCCTTTTATATGCTTTTTCTCTCTCTTTGATAATGTTATGTAAGATTTCTTCACTTATAATATACTGTTTATAGAACAAAGTGAACTTACTTTGATCTTGCTCATTTATACATTTATGAGTTCATTTGTCCTTTGCAGGCAGCCATTCGAAAAGAACTTAATGAATTTAAAAGCACTGAAATGGAAGTTCATGAATTAAGTAGGCATCTAACAAGGTAAGTTGAGATTAATTTTTAAGACTAGCAATGAATACTGTTGTTTTCCATAAAATCCCAGGGGCATTTCTCAAACACCCACCGAACACTCTACTGGCTGTAGACAACATTTGGAATTACAGGCTGTAAATAAAAGCTCACCCAGACAAACTCATCCCACCACTAGCTGACTGTACACAAACTTCTATTCAGTCAAGTGCAGCCTCCTTGCAGTTTGTTAGAACACAGAAAACGCTCCTTCTAGAGCAAGGTGTAACTGTGCTCAATGAGAAGATGCTGAATACACAGCTGTTTCATTTTGCACACTTGCTGAGCATGGATTACTCAGCCCTGTACTCCAAGTCTTGCCATAGGCAACGCAGTGGTGAAATAGCAAGATCAGCAATATGAAGAGTGAGACTCTGCTTTATACTCTTAGCCATTTTTGGTTAAAAAGATGAAGTCCGAGTTATTCCAGGCCCCAAACTAACAACTGACAGCATGAGGTCTGAGCCCACTGGGAGGTCAGGTCACCTCTCCCTAGAGCGGTGTGTGCTGAATCTGATCTGGCTTAAGCCTGACATGAGCTGAATTCCTGGAATTTCAGCTGAAGCCAGACCTCTGCAAATCAACATTAGCTCACTTTCATTGGTACACAATAAAATCAAGTTTTAGGCATTCCAGACAAAAAGGAGTGAGATCTTGTGCAAAACTGGAGTTGCCCTTGCATTTATACATTCAACAGATATGTGCTCATAAAAAATGCAGTTAATACTTTTCAGAAAAATACAGAAAAGCTTTAGGCAAAATTAAATTTGTATTAAGGGATTTTTACGTATATAAATGAGTAATTGCATTAACTGCATGTATTATGCATGTACTCCCCTGCAGAAATGATCAGCTTTCTATTTCCTGGTTTCATTGGGGTTTCATTGGGCTTTGTAATAGTGAAGTGTAGCTGGAGACAAGAGGGCTGCCCTTGAGCCTTGTGGTCTGGACAGAGCTTTACAGTGTGCAGTGGGCCTTGATCTGGGGACTCCAGTAACTGGCACCTGGAAGGATATTTGGCTCCCCAAAAGTCCATCCTCCAGTAGGATGGATCACCGGCAAGCCTAGGAAAGGCCTTGGCAGTGTTAAAGGGGTCTTGCTAAAAGGAGTTGAGGTCCTCTGGCTTCCACAAGGCATTCAGTATCCCACAGAAATGAAGTCCACTTTAGTTTTCAAGGATGTCTGTCCGGCTGTTTGGCTTTTGCAAGTTTGTGGGCAGGATTTTGTTTGTCTTCTACTGTTGGGATGTGCAGACAGTTTCTGAGGTTCACTCGTTCACCATCTGAAAGGCACCGAGTGTCTTTGACTCACTCAGGCCTTGGCCAGACATACTCAGAGCTGTGGCGGGTTTAATAGGATAGGAATAAGGGTTTGTCTGAAGTTCAGCAGGACTTACTGGTTAGACAACTGGCCTCAGGGGAAATCACATTTAAATAAAATTGAGCAATTCCCTTAAACACACTTAGATAAATCACCATTATAAAATCATTAGCAAGGTAATGAGCTACTCGTGCCATTAGGCAGTGACATGAGCCGAGCAGAGAAAGTGTTGCTTTACTCGTGGGTTAGGTTAATTAATTCATGATGAAGTGAAAAATCAAAGCATAAGAGACTCCTGTGCACCAGTGACCCAAGCAGGCCTCGTGACACGTGGTGCACACGCAGAAAGGCGCCTGCTCTGGGCCTGCAGAGCCTGCGTGGCTGCTGCCCGGGTTTGCCACTGCAGCAATGAGTTGCCTGCTGCTTTTGTATATGATACACGTGAGCGGATGTTCTCTCTTTCTCACAGTTTCACAATTTCTGCCCTTTTTGTTTTGTTTTGGCTTTCAGGTTTCATAGACCGTAGCAGTTCAACTCTACCTGACTACTATGCCGTCTTCAAAACATAACTAAAAGGAACCATAAGTGCTGGTATTATTCACTTCCCTGTTACGTACAGTGTAAATCTTCTGAACTGCCTTTTTAAAAAAAAGAGTAACAAATAAATATAAAAAAAAAGAAGAAAATTGTATTTACATGTGATAGGTACTGCAGCATCATCAGACCCGCTGATTCAAGCTTCAGTAACAGAAAATACCCCTGGTGGGAATCATGCCAAGACTTGGCATCTATGTATAAGACTTTCCTGGCATGTGGATTTGCCGTACGTGTTCCAGCCCAGCTGGTGGTGCATCCATTTCATCTTCAGGCATCCTTCATCCTGACGAGCCTCTGTCATCAGCTCTGGAGAGCCATGAGATGGTGTTAAGGGAATTGCTTGGCTGGGTGAAGCCTCCAAGGGACCTGCAGCACTTCTTACACCAAACACTCCTCTCAGTCTGCGAGCTCCATGTGGGGACGGCAGAGGAGCAGGAACACCCTACGGACGAGCCCATCTGTGAACATCCTCTGGCTAGAAAGGCATCTGCTTTCCCCGGAGAAGCTTACAGCCAGTTCTTAGGCACTGCTTGGCTTCCAAGAAGTAAATGCTATCACCTCAAAAGAACAGGACTCCTTACTGAAGGCTTCTTCAGTTCTAGCAACTGGTTATTTTTCATCTCTTTCCAACTTAGTTTTCTAACGCCAGTTATGAACCCATCAGCAGTACGTGGCAGGAATGTTGACAACAAGCAAAAGCATCTCCTCATGGTCACTGCATGGCATTCCCTCAGCTCGTAGTTTGTTTTATGCCCAAGCCTCGTGATTGTATGAGGGCCAACGCGCACCCTGCAGCTAGACAAGCTTGGATTCCCACCCGCTTTGCAGAGAGTATGTGACATGAGGAACTGGGGGCTCAGTTAGGGACATTCATCCTCTACCAGGTGTATAAAGGACTGATACTAGATTCACACTAAGAAAAAAAAAAACTTATTCTCCATTTCAGCATAGAAGATTGTGCTTTCTGGCCCAACAAAAAGAGGCTGTTGCACATTGCTATGGATGGTGAGACTTGACGCTGGTATCTACAGCTGAGGCATAAGGACAGAAATCCAGGGGTGTTGTTTTGATTTTAATTTATTTTTATTACCATGGTTTAATACACAAACTGACCAAGTAGGACTCAGAGAGCTGGTCACTCTGGGCCTGATTTACCTGCCAACTTAAGTGTGTGCTGAACACTAAGTAAGCATGTAAATAATCTCACTGAATTCACAACACGTCTCACAGGCTTAGGTGAAGCTCAATACATAAAAGTGCATTTCTGAACTTAGGCCAGCACCTTCCAGAATCAAGTCCTTAACTAGTATAATGCCAGCAAGCTCTAGCAAATGTTGTCTAGGATTCCTTTCCAGCACTTATAAGAAACTATTATGCCATGTTTTGGATCAATGGTCCAAAGCACTGTAGCAACATTACTGTAAGAAATTCCAGATTTTGACTTCAGGATACCTTTTTTCTTCCACAATAGCTATTTTGCTTTGAAAGTTTGAACAGAGAGGCCAAAGTTTTTTACTACAGTATTGTTACTTCTGTTATTATTTGATTATTCTTTCCTTTCTCACTGTCTTCCATGTATCTACCCACTCTTCTGTGCTCCCGCTCTACCTCCCCCAGTGCTAAAGTCCTTTACTGATTGCAGACCAAGGGGCTGCTTCACAGGTGAAAATATTGTGGCCAGCTCTGCACAGTGCCAAGCGCTCCTGCTTCTCCTCAGGCTCATCCTTTGGTTGTGGGAGGAAAGGGAAAGGACCTGTGGGTAGCACGTGGAGTTGCTCCCACATTTGGCTTGCCCAAAGGGCGTTGGAAGTGAGGCTTGCTGACCCGTGTAGGCTTGGCAGCTCTCTGTACCTTGCAGATCTGCACTCCACGGAGATGAGCGAAAGCGGTTCCTCCTCATCCATGGCCATCCGTGCAGCACTACTGAGTCTCAGCTATTAAGCAGCACTTGGCCGTGGTAGAATGGAAGGTGCTGCAAAGGAAAATGGAAAACAGCTGGTTTCTGGTGCCTCCTTTTAAGGCAGTGCCTCTGGGATGCTACTCTTCCACACCAGGTAATGATTGCCAGATAGACATACACAGTATGATCCCTGTATCACCAGCGCACAACTGCTTTAGATACAAGTCCATCAGCAGTGGAAGCCTTTAATATGAAATGTTGTCAGGCCAGTGCAACAAGGCCAGAGCACTGACTAGGCACAAATACACTGTTTTGGGGGTGATTTCCCCCAAAGCCTGGGCTTGGCGTGTTTAAATTCGTTCACATGCACGTGCCCACATGACAAGACTGCATTTACAGCTCTACAAAGGGAAAGCAAAGCTCTTGGCACCAGGAAAGGGCTCGGCGCCGCAGCTGTGCTGAGCAGCAGCCAGCTCTGCGTGACAGGGAGCAAGGGACAGAAACCTGGTGGAACGAGGGAGACTTGGGGGTTGTGGCTCAAATGAAGAAGCAGAACGGGCTGTTGTCACTGAGTCATCCATGCCAGTGTCACTGGGGAGCCATGGCCAGCATCTCTTGTCTCTTGTGGGCATGGACCTTGGCGGTGCTGATGCTCCCAGCCTAGTAGCCCAAATAAGCCCCTTCATTGCAGGGTTGAGGTGTGTGACAGCCCAGCTCCATGTGTGAGCCACAAGGACGTCCCCAGCCACACAGCCATAGGCTGGATGGGCCCAAGGATGGTCCCTGACAGCCTCATGGCAAGTCACCAGTCCCTGGCCACTGGCCACCTCAGGGCACGTGCCACCCACCTGGCAGCTGTGTGGCCACGTTTGTTTTTATTTATTTGTTTTTAAATGATGCTAACTCCTAACTGTCTGAGCAGACGCCAGGACACAGTGGAAGAACCCGCCATATTTCTCCTGAGCCGCAAGCTTGTCACCAAAAAGGGGGACGGGGAGGACAAAGAAGCCATACAAAGTGTTTGATGCTTTGGCAAGCATGACTGGCACTTCGTTGAGAGCTTCAGTGGATTTGGGTATTCTGCATATTTTTCCTTTGGCAAGGCATCCTTCCCAGGTGTAACAAGCCTTCAGTGCCTGGCGATTGCCCTGTGTCCCCAGCTTGTGTGTTCAGCTCCTTTGGCATTCATGGGAAGTTGAGAGCGGCCAATCTTTCTTATTTTGATCTATTTTCTGAGCACTGCAGCTTCACTTCCCAGCTGTAATAGCCATGTCCACGGTCACAGAGTAGCTGCAAGTCCATTGGGGGTAAAAAGATTTCTCGCCCGCTCCACATTCCCATCAGCCTGGGCTGTGTGAAGGAAATAGAGATGATGACATTCCTGCTGGAGACACCAGCAAGGAGCCTCATTCATACTTGGAAGAGACTAACAGCCATATTAAAGAAGTGGCATCAGTTTTAGTGAACGGGAAACCAGCATTTAACACAAATTGCTATTCCAGTAAGTGACCATCAGGGGTGAGAGCGGAGAGGGTAATGTACCAAAGTCAAGGAAGTAAAAGGTTATAACCAATATCTACTGAATCCTGATGTGCTCTTTGTTCTTAAAATGTGCAAATAATGTGACATATTTTCTTCAGCTTATGGAAAGATGAGGTGGAAACTGACTGGCAAGAATAAAAGGAATTGGAAAAGCAAGTGCAGAACTTCTAGCCCAAAGTTCTGGTCACGAAAAGCGATGCTAAGGGTAATGTGACGGTGGCAGCCTAATCCCACCCGCACCCTTGCCAGGAGTGGGTGACAGGACCTGGTGATGTATTTAGGACTAGGAGGAGGTCAGCACTGTGGCCTTTCCCCATGCCAGTTATGCACATGCAGGTCAAAAAGTGTTTCAGGCTGCACGTTCTCTGGGACAGGGCTTAAGTTGGCATTTGCATATATGCAATTCCTAGTTCACTCTCTAGGCATTATTGGAAGAGAAGAGGGAGAAAAAGAATATAATGGCCTTTTTTCTTCTTTTTTTTTTCTTTTTTTAATCGCTTTATGGTCACTGAAACTAGGTAGTGAGCCCATGAGAGGAACATATTTCAGCCCCAGGCTTACACGTAACCACAGCTCTGGTTTATCACTGTGACCAGTCACCAAACTCACCGTTCATTATTTCGGCAGTGCCGTCTCTCCAGTGGAAGCCCCTCAAAGCGACGGGGTGGAAGCACTTCCAACATGCCCAGCAAAGGCTGGCGCCCGCAGAAGGCAAGTGCAAAGGAGACCCGCAGTCATATGCGAACAGGGGCTCCCAAATGTGCCTGCAAATAAAATCACCTTGTGGAAACAGCCATGGGAGACGACTAGGCTACTAAAAATCAGAAAAGCAAAGGGGGAGACAAATGATTTTTTTTCCAGGTGTTCAGTCTGCTTGAGCTTGGAACAGCTTCTGTAAGCAAAGAGGAGGTGGTGGGCAGGTTACCTGCTTTCCCATGTGTCCCAGGTACTCCAGCACCAGTTGCATTTTCCAATTGATATCCAAGTATATGTATATAGGTTGTCTTTGTATAGGAGTGAGTGTGGTGACTGTCAATCATGTGCTCTTCCAGTATTGTAATTTAACAGATTATGGCTGTATGAAAACCCTGTAAATAACTAGAAAGAAATTAAACTGGATCTCTATGTCCTAGTTTTTGTACATACTGAAACTGCATGGTATTTAAATTATTGTTTGTCTTTGATGTATGCAGTTTCTTAAAAAAAATCCTTTAAAAAAGAGAAATCATTCCTGTGCCTGCGTATTTCATTACTCTCTGTCCCCGTGCCTGGTGCTGTCACAGAAGGTTTTCACTGAAGGTCCCGGTGCTCCTGCGGCTCCGGGACCGCAGCTGGTGCCTGTGGTGCCCACAGCTGAGCTCAGCTGCCCTCCTGTCACCGTCCTCCTCTTTCCTGCTGGATTGGCTTAGGAAAAGACAAGCAGGTGTCCCCAGCAACATGCATGCAACTGCTAGTGATCACGCTGCAATCTGATGGCATCTTTAAGCAGGAAAGGGAGAGGCAAGTGGAGAAGTATCAGTTCTCCGCTGAACAGGCAGCCCCTGGTGACCGGCTCAGAAACTGCGTTTGCGTCGCCTCTAGCAGCTGCTTCAGGAAAAGCTGTGTCTGCAGGAGGGCCCGGACGGCCTGACCGGCACCACTGCACTTGCCAGGATGGGACATGGCCGTGTGATATCTCCTGCTCCCTGTCACCACGATTTCCACTGAGATTCCACTGGAGATTCCCTCTCCCAGCCCCTTTTCTCACAATGCTGCCATTTCTCTTTCCCTACTCCAAAGCCCCTTATTAGAGCGCAAACCACTTGCTGTTTCTCAAACTCCCTCCACTGGAATCTGCCATTATTTTTCTTCCCATCACGTCCGGCCTTCAGCAGGGCAAGAGCTGCTGCACATGGCAAGAGAGGGCAGATGGGGCAGCATCCAGAACCACTCTGGAGTAAAAGTGCTGCTTGAGGGGACAACTGGTCCAAGTTAAGCTTTTCTTTTCATGTTTTCAAAGCCTGTGAAGTTTTCTTTTCTTTGGAGTGTGGAGAGGGGGCAGTTCACTCTCCAGAGTGAATGCTTCAATGCTATTTCTGGCTCAGGAAAAAAATGAATGAAGAAGCCCGCAGCAAGCAGTTCCATACACAAGCAGCTGAGGAGAACTAATGTAAATAAAAAACAGCATTTTGCTTTCAAGCTTCTCAAGAAGGAGGAATAAAAACCGGCCCTCAGCTGCACAAACTGTGTCCCTCATAAATTCACCATGAAAGGCTAGAAAAGGACTCATCAAGATAAATGCAGTTGCCTTTTATCAGGTCAGTGAAAGAAGAAAAGAGCTAAACCATTGAGGGTTCTCCAGGAGAGCTCCCTTCCTTCAGCACAGAGGAAAATCAAGTAGCTAATGAGTCTGGCCAAGTAAAAATAATGTGTTCACTTAAGAAAACACTCCTTCTCCTTCCTTTCATTGCAAACTGAAGAAGCTGCAGTTGAATTCCAACTGACATTTAAATGGGCCAGCATGTGTCTCCATCCCACAGACACCGAGATGTTCATGTGGAATGACTGCAGCTCATGGGCAGAGCACATCTTTGCCTGTCAGGATAGCCCTGAGGCCCATCTGCTGCTCAAGAAAGGCTTTTAGCGATTGAAGAAAAGGAAAAGAAGGTGGTTTGGCACCATCAGAGAAGCTGAGATTGAGAAACTAACTGATGTGCCTGGAGGCGACCACACTACCTGGCATTGCTGAGGCCCCATGTGGTGAAAGCTCCTCACACACAAGCTATTGATCCCTTCCTTAAAGGCATCTACCAAACCCAGCAGTGCTGGGTTGGGAGGGGTTTTTAATGATTAGGTGTGAAGGCTCAAATATGGGATCCAGAGCTTGTCTTCTCACATTTAAGCTGGGCAGGTGGAAAGAATTTCCCCCTAGAGGCAACACACATACCTGGCAGCAAGCATCTCGCCGAGTCAGCCACAGCTAGGCGGTGCATTCTTCTGGATACTTCACTGGTCTACACAAGGTGTGGAAACAGAAGGTTTTGGACTTACTGCTGTATTCACTCTGTTCACTGCAAGCCTTCGCACTCGACAGAGGTCACATTTTAGCATTTAGGAGAGGGTTATAGGGCAATTCAGGGTTCAAGGGACATTGGCAGATCTCCACCTCACCATCCCGCTCAAAGCAGGACCAGCTATGGGCCACATCAGCTTGCCAAGAGCTGTGTCTAGTCAGGTCTTGAAAACCTCCAAGATGGAGACTCCAGCACAGCCTCTATGGACAACCTCTTCCACGTTGGGCTGTCTTGAGGGAAAATAGATTTCCTTAGACTCAGGCTGAATCTTTAATTTCAACTTAGGCCCTTTGCCCACTATGCACCTCTGTGAAGAACCTGGCCCTAACAGCTTCTTGTAAAGCTCTTCATAAGTGCTGAGGCTGCTGTTAGGGCTCCTCGAGCAGTCTCCCTGCTCCCCCAGCCTCTCTTCCCAGGGCAAGTGTTCCACCCTAACCACCCTGATGGCCTCAGCTGACCTCACTCACGATTATGGACTGTTTTCCTTGCATTTGGAGGCCCTAGCTTGGAGCCGCTATCCAGCCGTAGTCTGGCAAGTGCTGGAAGGGCAGGTAACACCTTCCCTGGCGCTGCCGGCTGCGGATGGGCATCCCACTTGGCATCAAGTTGACCGTGGGCTCCTGCTGCGCTCACTGCCACCTCCCCGGCCTTTGCTGCAGGGCCGCTGCAGCCCTCAGCGCCGCTGCAGGGGCTCCTCTAGCCTTGGTCCAGGCTTTGCTCTCGAACCTGCCAACCTTCACGTGGCTCCTGCGGGGCAGCGACCCCCTTGTCACCTCCTCAGTGTCACTCACCACGAGTACCTCTTCCTTGAGCTCATTAGCTTTGTTTTGTACTGAAATAGCCCTGTGAGGAACCTGACCTCGCAGCCTGGGACAACATAGTGGGGCACGGATCCTCACAAATCACCTTTTGCTTCATGACACCAGCTGGAATGTCTCAAGAGTCACAGCAGACTGAGCACAAAACTTAGAGGGGAAATAAAAAAGAGAGAGACTGTCATTCTGCCGAGGCCACAGCAGCATCAGGGGCGAACTCGCTCTGTGGCAGACACACCACCCGCACCCTCGTGGCTTGCTCGATGCTGCCAAAGGGCTCTGACAGATCGTGTGCAGCAGCTGCTGCAGGCTGGGGTATCCCTGACACCCTTGCTGTTGTGCCAGGCAGCAGGATTCTATGTAGTGAGGTTAACAGAGCAGCTCTGTGTCAACATCAGCTCTTCCACAGCCCAAAGTGTAACTTTTTAAGAGCAAAAAATCACGTGAATTTGCGAGTTCATCACCAAGTTGGTATTTCAAGCCACCTCCAACTCCTCGTAGCTCTCCTCTCTGCCGCAGGTCTTGCCTGGCTGTGTGTGTGGAGCCACAAGGCCCGCTCTGCCTCCTGGTCCCTGCACTGCTCCACGGAGCCGGCTGCAGCTGGAAGCCTGACAGAGAGTAGCCAACACAGAGGCCTCTCGATGCCGTTTGCTGCTAGCAGGGCTGCAGCTCAGCTAGAAAGATGGACATTTTCAGGAAGAAGCGTGACTGCAAAAGGGGGCACCATCCTTATGAACACAAGAACCCACGGGAGATGAGGACTCCTTCGCCATGTTTATTTTCCCATTACACAAAAGGAGAAGGTTGCAAGTTCTGCAGGTGGCTGAGGTGCCTATTTCAGAAACAGAAGTAACAATTTTATTTTCAAATAGTAATTCCTCAGTGCATCCAGTGTCCAAACATCCAGTCATCCCAAAGACTCCTCCTGTGATAAACCCTACAATTTTAGCAGTGACTACACACTTTAGAGATGGGAGAACCCTTCTCACAGTTTGCAAATACTAGTATTTAAGTTGACCTCAACTATGAACTGAATCCCTCCATCTTCTTAGAGTATCTTCCACGGAGAGAGCTAGTAGGAAGAAAATACTTCTTAACGATTTTGAGTTATACTTACTTCCCTGAAAGCCTTAAACCACTCTGTGCAAACACAGTACTGTAACTGGCTTGCAGAGAAACAGTCTGCACATGATCACGCCACTACTACACTATCGTCATCTCATCCATATTTACTGCAAAATATTTACACATTGGTAACTATGCCATGAAATGCTCCAATGGCATCTTCATGGAGAACAGGAAATGGGGAGCACGAAACCATGACAGGGACCGAGAGGTCCCAGGAGGCTTTTCCAAAGTCGCCTTTTCCCAACCGTCGGGAGCCGAGAGGCTTCTCAGGCAGAGTGTGCTGGAGTCCCACAGTGCATGCGCCACAGATCAACAGCTTTGCTGACAATGGCATCCGTGTTATCCTGGGGAATCTGTAACACATCAGGACAAGCCGTCTTGTCACGCGTGTTTTATCTGGACCTTTTGTTTCAAATAAAATATTTCAGAAGTTCCATTTCTTTACCCCATCCTCCCATCGCTTGGGCCTTCACACTCCACACTACCCATAGGTCTTAGGCTACTGTAGCACTGTCTTCCCCACGCACAAAGCCTTTACTTGAGATACAGGTAAAAGCACCACCAGGCAGGTCGCATTTCACCCACATAAATGGACTTCTGCCAGGACTCAGATGGGCCATCCACGGCCATAGACATTTCTGGTCTCACTGACCTGGGTCACATCCTTTCCCTAAACCAAAGCTCAAGGTCAGGTTCACAGCCCCATCCTACATCTACACAGGAAGCATGCACAGGGCCTGCAGGTTCTGGCACAGGGAAGGAGCAAGAAAGGTGACAAAAAGCAACCTTGTAAGGAGGTTTGGAAAAAAAATAATCCACTTTCACCTAATGTACTTTCCTAGAAAAACTCTTTGGTATTCTGAGGAAATACTGTCAGGCACTGCATAACATTCCCCAAATCCTAAAACCTTTCAGAAGGCAACAACCTACCTTTATAAATCACAAAAGGCAACAAAAAGCACAAAGGGGTACTTACATTTTCCAAAAACTGTGCGATCTTTTCTGCAGTACTCAGCGCTAATATCTTCATTTTAAAAGTTAGTAATATTTCCACAGCAACAAAAACCAGAATCTTGCAGGACCCGCTAATAACTTTGTCCCAAACTCTAGGGAAAAAATAAAAGAACTAAATATTATTGAACTGCTCTTATCTGCCTAATTATTTGCCAGAACAGTCTTTGCACAATCACTTTTTCCAAGTTATTTTTCTGAATAACAGCAATGTATTGAATTATTTAGGTTTGTGTAAATAAAAGACATCATGAAAAACTAAGCCTGTGCAGATTACACTGATGGCAAGCAGAAACGTATTAAGATCTATGGCACTGGTATGTCTCACACAGAAACCCTATTTAGAAATGGAATGCCTACAAGATCAAATACCTAAAGCAATTGTTTTGATTGCCTGAATTGTGATAACTATTTAGTTGTGGTAAAAGTGAGAGGTTTCCTAGTGCAAAAAGTGAAACAAGGTTTATTTGCATGCCTAATAAAGGCCCTGTTCAAGTGGCTGAGCAGCTGAAAATTCATAAGGATGAGTTAGAGCACAACCACATCTGAAGAAGTTGAATATTCCAGATCACTGCCACATGAGATATAAATAAGCCGTAATAGCAGCATATAATTCCTGAGGAATATAAAATCCCTTGGACACAACAAACAGCTATTAGCCCTTCCAATCCATTCCACTGTGCAAAATCACTCTCAAAATCACCAAAACGCTCCTAATAATTGGCATGACACCACACCCGGACCTGGAGTTTTGATTAAATCTGAAGAATAGGCCCCAGTTGGCAGTTTAGCCACAGAACCTCCACCACTATGACCGGATACACTCTGCTCAAGCAGCCTGCACCAATTCCGAGATGATCGTTCAGCCAGGAGCAACATCGCGGGCCCGAGGGAACAGACTCGGGCTGAAAGGCTATCCAAGCCCAGGGTGAAACCATCTGTCGGCTGGCAGCTTTGTGGTTCCGCAGTATTTTTAGTCCTGGAATTTTAAGAGCAGTGGCAGAAAAGCTTTGGGAGGGATATTGTTCAGGCTCCTTCTGGGCACCTCTTTCAGTACAACGACACTAACAGAAAATTCCTGCAGCCCATCTACCAACTGGGATCTGGGCTGTGCTTGTTCAAAAGAAAGCTTTTTTCTCCCCTTTTTTTTTTCCTTTTACAATTTAACTTTTAATTCCCAGTCTTGTGATTAAAAAGGCACATAATTCCCACAAGGACAGGCATGATAAACACAACAAGATAAAACTCTTAATGCTTCCCTTGTTATCCAAGCACCCCAGCACAAGTGCCCGCTGTTAATGCAATACTCATGTTAAGTTGGGTGCAGATGTTTTAAGCAAGGGATGAGAGCACCGAGATCACAGTTTCCTTTCCATTCTATGCAGGTCATTTCCATTCACATCTAATAAATTTTCTTGGAGAAACTGATCTGGATAAAACCCCCAAAAGAGCTCCCCAAGTGTTTCATGGGCATCAGAAGTGAAATAACCCATGACAGCACAGACTAGGAGACCCCAGAAACAGGAAAGAATTTCCAAAGTTCTGATTCGATCACTTGAAAACACACCTACTTATCCTAACAAATACTCAGCCTTCTTTCATTATTTTGCTTTCAAGTCTCCATAATTATACCACATTACAGTAAAAAATATGCCTTGAAACCACTCTCATGTTTTCCTGTATTATTTAGTCCCTGAACAAGTATTTTAATAAGGGCAAATCAGATGCAGCAACATTTCAATCCCCTGTTTCCAACAAGTTTCTAACAAGCTTTGGAACAGGGCACGCAGTCACTAACCAGCTGTGTTTGCTGCCCTTTTCTCTCTACCTTTAATGGTTCCAGCCATTATTATTGCCCACACAACTCCACTAGCAGCAGCACTAGGGGCATGATCTTCCTCAAGAGGACAGTCAATTGAATTGACTTTCATGGTAGTTCAAACTATTAAAAAATAATCCCAATGTTAACCTGCAGTTTATTGAGTCAGTATCCTCTGCTTGCAAGCTGAGACACTGTGGGCCTTGGCATACATAGAAGAGGCTCCTAGGGACACGGTTTAGCAGGGGTGGTGCTGAAGGGCTTGTGGGTGGACTCGGTGATCCTGAAGGTCTTTTCCAACCATAATGATTCTACAGCTGTGACACCTGCATAAACCCATTTGCAGTTAGCAGGTAAGAATCACACAGCTGATTTATTTGTAGCTGCAGCCCCCAGGCACACTTGTGCCCTCCTATTTCAGAGTAAGTTTAAAGTACTTCATACTTCTGTTAATTCCACTAGCAATTGTCTCCTTTTTACAAACACGTGCCAAATATAGGGAACACAAACAAGAGCAGGTATCCCATTCCCTCTCTTCTTCAGGGATGAACAAGCCCTTGCAAGCCCGTGCTGCAGGCAGGCTCATGTTCCAGGTAGCACTGGGTCTGTATTCCAGGCTGGATACAGAGCCCAGAGGAATTATTTCTCCCCCAGGGCCCTGGAATGGTTGGTGTGCTCCTCACTTCACCATGTGGCAGCTCTACAAAGGCTGCTGAAGAACCTTGCTGCGAGATACCCCGAGTGCAGTAGCAAAAGTTCTTTTGGTCTTGGGTTGTGCCCAAGACCAAAAGAAAATGTTTCTACCTGACACTGGTCTACTAAAGTTTTCCAAATGAATCTGGGTTAAACCGATAAACAAATTTTGGCAATACTACCACTAGAAGTGCAATAATAAAGCAGTACTTGTACTGAAAAACAAACACCTGTCAGGAATAAAATTGGTATTGTGCATACTTCATCTCACTGTTAAGGATAAAATTTCTGCGTAGCCAGCAAAAATCCTGCAAGTTAGAGGACAAAAAACATAAATAAAGATAGAAAGAAAAAGATGTGATTTATATTTAGCTGCCTGGCAGAGAGCACTACGACTTAGTCAATGCAACAAGTTGTTGTGAAAGGCAGCATTAAAACTAAGATAAATTAAACCACCATAGACTGAGCTCAGATCACCTCTCACTTGACCAACACAAGAAGTAAAACTCACAGGGAACTGGAGACCTGTTTTCCGTGCGCAGCAGTTCCAGTACTGCCGTCTGGCTCCATTTCAGATAAGCACTGGGGCTTCTAGCCTCTAAATCAAGCAATCTGCAAGCATTAATTAAGTTCATCTGTCACATGCTGCCCAGAAAGTATGTTACTTCCTTAGCAAATGAGCCATTATGATTGCAGCTGAATAATTCAGAAACCTAAACAGACAAGGACGAGGGCACTTGCAGCATTTTCCCAAATCCAAACTGTTGGGAAGTGGGATTGCAGTCCTGTTTGAAGCTCCATCACATTGATTTCCAGTGACAGAAAAAAAAAATCAGTATTTTGACATTTTTTATGCAATGTATTTTTAATTTTCAAAATATCTTGAGCAGTGCATCTAGATGGTATTTTCTATTGAGTCAATACATTGATTGACAATAAAATTATCCCTCAAATATAAATATGAGAGAGGTGCAGGCAAATCATAAATCATTCAAGTGCTTTTAGGGATGTAACAAACCATTTACACATGGCTACTCTACTCATAAAACTAAGGATTAACAAATGCCCATCAATCACTACCCACCTGTACTTGATTTTACAGCTTCACAAGTGCTCAACAAGACTAACTGCTATATAACAAGTGCCACAAGGTAATGCCAAGACTGGAGAGCATGATGTCTAGTCTTCAAGCTTGTTCTCTAAAAATCCCCTCTTTTCGTAAGAGCAAACAAAATATTCTAAAAGGCAGCCAAAACTTCCTTTGAATCTTTTTATTGCTTCTCAAATTTTTAAGAGATCACTTAAAACCATCCCTCCTTCAAACCAACTCCTGCTCTTAGCAACTCCCTTGTGCATGCGGAAAAGATACCTTTCATCTAGCTTGAATTTTCCATTACCCTGCAGTTCTCAGATGGCAGAATTAGAAAAAATCACACAGACACCATTTTAGAGGCCCTGCACTGACAATTTACCCTTTTTAAAAGCCAGACAGCCAATTTTCAACCATAAAATCTCCCATTAGGAATCATCTCATCAATACTGTAATACTGAACCTGCCTTAATACACTCCTCCAAATCTTTTTAAATCTGATAATAAAGTATAATCCCTAAGCAAGGATCTCAGTTAAAAAGCTTGAAAATTCACTATATGCAGCTCTCTATCCCTAAATAGGAATTTGGAGTTTAAAATCCTAAGAGGACAGAATGCTTAACATAATCATCTGCTACATTTAACTTCATTCTTTTTTAATTCCAGTATCAGAAATGATCACACACAGATTATCTTGCATCAGTATAAGTGGAATTGAATCATTTCCAAATCAGCATTAGTTTTGAGTCAATTCCATAATATTACAAATGAAGTAAGGGGAGCTCATCTGCCAGTGGTAACAAGAAGCTGGTACTACTAGAGTACAACCGTTTACCACTAGGCAAAAATAAACTAAAGGGGAAAAAAAATACAACTTACCTCTGTAAACTGGACTCAGGCAAGCAGCCTGCAAAGCACTTTTCAAACCAGAGATGGTAAGGAAGTTTGCTCATTGCAGAACAGGCTTTCAGATGCATCAGGAGTCTGTTGTCTTCAACGTTCAAATACTGCTCCAGAATTTTGGGCTGAGAAAGGAATTGGAAAATTCAGATGACTCAGAGTATACTCCATATCTAACACACACTGGAAAACAGTGGATTAAAAAAAATTACATATAAATAGATGCTAAAATACTGAACTTGCATTATTTTAACAAAAAAAAAACTTGACCCAAGATATAGGTGCTGCTGATTTTTGCAGCTAGTTAATTAGATACTTTAATGAACAAAAACTCCCTCTGTTCCCTAAATTGCTGACCACGAGCAGGACTTTTAATATATGCAGAATTCCCTAAGCAACAAGGTATTTCAGAGCTTAAGGCAATGCAGAGATTAAACCTGCACTAATTACTCCTACCATCACAAGAAAAATTGAGTTTCATTCCCCATAAACCTAACCCCCTTAGCTCTCATCCAAGAAACCTACACACAATCCAGCAAAACCAAGGAAATCAATTCTCAAAGTAAATCCCTGTGCAAGACTTTTAAGACTGGGCATTGATTTCTTCTTTAAGAACTCAAAAGTATTTAGAAAGGCCAACAGAAGATAAGAGAAGGCAACGAAATAAACAATTCTTGTTTTGTGTTTCAAGTCTAATGTATCACAACACACATTTTCATCAATTTTTTTTTTATCCTTTTTGTCATAATTAGAGAAAAAGCTGATGATTTCAGCTGTTGCAGGAAAATATTTCCTTTGTCCATATTCTAATATCCAGAGTCTTGGTACAGTGTATGTGTTGTAACAAAAAACTAGACAGGGAGACACCTGGCATCCCTTTGTGATGGCAGTATATTCTACAGAAATATTCCTCTCTCCTTTACAAAGAATTAAACAAATAGATATAGCTGAATGTAATAGCTGCAGCAACAGGAGGCAATTTAAAATAATGTTTCTTAGCTCCAAAGTAATAACAAAGGATCTATCCTTACTATTCTGAAAAGAACCTTCTTCCAATGATTGCTAGTGTACAGATCCTTAAGTATGTTCACCTCAGTGGATGCTGCTAACTACAAGATTTCTTGTCTTTAAGAGTATTTGAAGAATTACAAAAGCCTTCATATAAATGAAGCAGATTTTCTAAGCATGCATTTTCTTAAAAAGGTACAAAACAGGAAGAGAAATATTCAAAATTAACAGTTTATAAGAACATAAATGATCAGTGCTTAAAGAACTCTGTAGCGACTTAATTTGCAAAATACTGTTTTCCTGAAGATGCCAAATGCCACTGCACCTATTTATAAATTGATACAATTGTGCTTTGTCTCACTATAATACAGTGGGCCTGTGGAAGCAGGAGAGGCATCCTACAAAGTTTAATTACATTAAATGAAACAGTTAAATCTTAAAAAGTAGGATGTAATTACAGCTTATAGTGTAGCAAAAAAAAAACTATGTTAGAGTAGACTAAGTATCCTACAGGGCTGTCCAAATTACAGAGCAGGAGCACTTCTCCCATTCTCCCAAAGTTACTGGCAAAGTGGGATCCAGGAGAAACCACCTCTGGCACTCTACTAGCACCTGGGCACTGTAACTTTCCAAAATGCTCAACAAACATGGTTTGCATGGCTTCTTCCTCCCCACCTCTATCTCCATGCTCAAAACAAAGATAATTTCTCACCAGTTGCTGTAAGGAGTCTTTGTGCTTGCTGTTCAGCTGATTCACAAAGCAGCTAACCAGCCAGTAGCATTCTATAGGATCCTTCACCATTTCCTCCATTGCTTTAGCAATGGCAAGAAACACTTCATCTTCTGGCTCCTGGGAGAGCAAGAAGGTGAATACAGAAGTATTGAACTGTTTGATTTAAATTATTGTTGTATTTCTTTGCCATTCTATTTGGGAAAAAAAGACAGAATCAATTTACTTAGATCCTAACCATTCCAACATCCATAAGCAAAGCACTGGGCTACAGATACTGGTTAAAGCAGAAAAGACAAACATATCTTTCTTTTTAAATCCAAAAGAAAATTATTTGGTTGGAGATAAGCATCTTGCTGGAGCCAAATTATTGTTGATTCCAAAGCTGACTGTCTTAGTCTCACCTGTAGTAAAACACTACAGGTTTGTGACTGTCACACCATCATCTGTTCACCAGGTGGCATCCTCTCCTACCACAACCACCAGCCTGCCTAAACAACTCCTAATGCTACCTCTACCTCCACAGAAACACATCTATGTGATCTATCCAGCAGTCTCAAGTTTAAGAGGACAGTGACTGCATTGGAAAC
>JAUBOD010000940.1:1038567-1053378 GCA_032353885.1 Nothura maculosa
TCTAGAGATCATCTGGTCCAACCTTCCCGCTCCAGCAGGCACCTAGAGCACGGGGCACAGGGCGGCATCCAGGCGGGATTTGAAGACCTCCAGAGAAGGAGACTCCACAACCTCTCTGGGCAGCCTGTGCCACTGCTCTGTCACCCTTACAGTAAAGAAGTTCCCCCTCATCTGCAGATGGAACCTCTTGTGCTTAAGCTTCCCTGGAGGAAGATGGGAACAGTCAGTGCAGGTCCTGTATATTTGAACCAAACATTTACCAAACTGTGAGAGCAGCACATCTAACTAAATCAAACTGTTCGTCACTTAAATCAGCTTCCTTGAAAAAGCTGCCTGCCAGGGAGGGGGAGAGCGTGTACACAGGCAGGCTTCTCATTTCAGTGGAGCTCAGGGCGCTTCGTTAGCAGATTCATTTAAAGGATTGTACAGCGACTAATTAATTACTCCATATCAGTCATGGTTTGGGGCTTGTTTTAATATCCGAGGACAAGCTGTTAAACTGGAATGGTTGACATGTTTATTTTGCGATACAGCAAATGGTCTCCACCTCTTTCCTGATCCTGACTTTCTATGCAGGCCTTTGTGTTAGATCTGCACTCCCAAAGTCCTTATAGGCACTGCCAATATCTTGCTTTCTGCGTGCTGCCATGCAGAAAAATGGAAAGCTATAAAAATCACGGGGTTTTAGCTGAGGGATTTCTGTATTACACTAAGATGGTTGACATCTGCATCTCCATGTAACAACTCGTGGCTGTTCCTGTTGAGAACTTGCCACAGGAGCTACAGGGTCACGCTCACTGACTTGGGCTGTTCCAGGTTCTTTGAATTTAAAGTAACTTATAGAAAGCACCAAGATTATTTCCTAATGCCATCAGGTTGGACATTACCCTGCATGTGCAGGGGGCTTGGACTAGATGACCTCTAAGGTCCCTTCCAACCTTACACATTCTATGATTCTATGGACATATAAAATAACTGTATGGAGAGCACAGTGCCTCTGCCCTTCCTCTTCCTGAACAGCGCTGGGCAAAACGCCCATATATATATATATTTATATATATATATATAAATGCCCTGCTCTTGGCTTTGGGCTTGCTAGCACTTCTCTATGATACTTGGACTGTGTCAGCAATGCAAACTGATTTGGCACTCACAAACTCTGGCAGCTTATTAGAAATTAACTATATATGGCCAATTATATTAATTTTAATGAATGAAAATTATGTTAGATTTGAGAGCCATTTTAAGGGAGGTAGAAATCAGGGCAGTAGGATTCAGTCTCTGGCTCTGCATGGCCTTGCACAGCCCCTTTTGCCACTACGTCTTCAGTTTTCCTAAAGACAAAATAAAGGTAATAACATGCACCTCACTTTACAAAGTCAATGAGATCTGTTATAAAAATGCTGGAAAAAAAAAGATTTTCCTAAGTGAGATGTTAGTTTGAGGGGAAGGATCTGCTGAGCAATTGGAAATCATTTATTTTAATAGGCAAGGGTTAATCCCAAATTCTGGCTTGTGAGATCTGGCTGTGTGAGTTCTGGGTGGGGTATTTTTGTTTGTGTGTGTTTGTTTTTTCCCCTCCAAATTCTCTATGAAAAATAAAGCTTTGATATCCGTGTGGGGCGCGTGGGAAAGCAAGGTGTGACGCGCACTGCTAATGAGCCGTTATCTATGCAGTGCTGTTTCTAACATAGTTGTAGGGCAAATCAAATAGCACAATACATATTTTAAATTAACATCATGTAGTTTCACATCCCCCAGCATTGCATTTTTTAATTTATTTTTATGCTGAATTGTTCAGACCACTTAGTCCCTAAAGAGAAATGTGTCCCGCGTGCCATTGTTTCTGCTATTAGGAAGCTGCAAACAAAAGAGGATTAAAGAAAAAAGAGAAGTCTGTTTTAACCGATAATGTACTGAAAAGCTCAGCCCAGTTTGTACCTGTTTTTCCTAGCACTGTGACAGAGGCACACAAGAAGTGTTGTTCAGCTCAGTTTAGTAGCATCAGCATCGTGCAGTTCTTAAGTCTCCAGCAACATCCACAGCAGCAGATAAAGTGCCGGGGAGCCTCTCTGGGACTCAGGCCCCTTGGCACAGAATGGTCCATGTCCCCATTGCTGATTTCTTATTTTCCAGAGGAGGGTGGTTGGAAGCAGCTTGCCTGGTGTCCCTGCTCTACGTTGGCTCCTAAACTGCACCACAGGACATATGCTGATTAAAGCCCAACTCTTGCTTGGGGCATTTTGAACGTTTTAAAATGCTAGAGGATCAGTTTCCAGTGCCCAGGAACACTCATGGGCTCAGCTTACTTAATTACTATACATGCAGCCCTAAGATGTCTTGGTAGGATATAGAGTTCGGTGTTTTAGTTATTAATATCATTTTTAAATGTTTCATGTAAAATGTTACGGGCAAACTGCAGTCAGGAGGCTACTGCTTGTAGGTGAAGCTCCAGGCGGTGACGGAGCTGCTCCCTTGCAACAGCCTGTGCTTGACCTCTGTGCACGGTTACTCCGTGCGCTCTTACCTCAAATCACTCTTGCCTCAACAGGTTGGAAGAGGCCAATGTTTGTATTCTTGTGTGTAGCTTCCCCAGGACAAGCTCCAGCTGAAAATCACAGCCCGTCTCCATTAGCCAGCTGCAGGAGCACTCCTGGGAGTGCTGCAGGTGCTGTGTGGAAGGCAGGCTCGAATTGGAACATGTCAGAGAGAAAACAATCGGAGTTAAAATATCCCTGTGCTGCAAACTGTGCAGTACCCCCGTGCAATGCCGTCCTCCTGTGTCCTTCTGGTGCCAATACCAAAGGGAAAAGGTGACCAGCACCTTCGCTTGCGGCAGTTACCTTCCCTGAGCTCCTCTTTCCATCACTGGCACTTGTACAAGCAGCTAACACTGCTGGAAAGCAAAGCTAAAAAATACCTGGCGTTTACAGGCAGCAGCGGGGAAAGAAAGAGGCACCAAACCAAATGCCTTATCCTAAAAATCAAGTTCCATTTCCAACCATCCTGCCATTCTAATATTCCGAAATGTAGCTCAGGGTTTCCCCAATTCTGGCAGAAAAGCTGTGTAAAATGTTTTTGCGTGGGCTACAAAGCCCGATGCAGTCACAGGCTGCCGTCTTTGCCCAGGTGCGGTATGATAATTTTTGCAAATGCCTTTGGTCTGCAGGATGTGATTAACTGCAACAGAGAGAGATTAAAACAGACTGGAGGGGAATGAGAGAGGCTTCTGTGAGCAACTCTGTATATTCCACTTCTTCCCAGCAAACGTTACTGTGCAGCTACGTCTGACAGAGTCTGCCTCTGGTTTCTGAGGGAGCATTTGATTACACACAAACCCTCCCTTAAGGAACTATAAAACTTTAATTTTTTTCCAACATTCATTCTGTTTCAGGTGGATATGTTTATGTTCCTGCAGTTGCAATATGCTAAAAGCAAAACCAAACAGAAAACCTTTCTGGCAATTGGGAGGCCTGCAATCTGTTTACCTCCTGCTATTAATACGATCTGGCATAATTGTCTGTGATGAATCAGAGCAGGGAGCTGATGTGCCTGCAAACTAACCTGCTCAAGACAAACCAGGCTACCCACACGGGCACAGCCCTTGTGAGCCTCACGTTTGGCCGCACAAAACGTGACCCTGCCCTGAACGGGCAGCCACAAGGGGAGGTAGCAAGTGGGGCTGCTCTTGGGCACAGCAGCGCTTTGTAACAGCCCCGGCCCCAGCAAACTCCTCATCCAAAGGGGAACAGTGGGGAGCGTTGAACGTTTCTCTGATTAGTATTTATGGCTCTGAGCCACCCGTTGGTTTTACTCCGTAATCAATAGGACCTCCAGAAAACTGCAGGACAGGCTGGTGAAACACACCAAGTTGTGTTTCTTCAACAACCGCAGAGAACAGCAGCATGTTCCCCCCTCACCTACCTTTCTGCAGTTCCTTTCAAAAAGGACCTCTCGCTTGGGTTCCTCAGTAGACACTTCAGGACCTGTCTATATAGTGCCCCACGCTGCAGAATGTTTACCTTAGCATTTTTATAGCCTCGTTAGGGTGGCATTTTACAACCACTGCTGCATGTGCGCTTACCTCCACAGGTCTGGATTGTGCACCATTAATCCCAGAGTCCTTGCCTTGCTTTCACAGTAACTTCTCTAAGTGCTGCCTTACAAAGAATCCTGTATTTTACTTTTTAAATGGAAGAAAGCCTTGTTTTACTATGGAGCTGATGGCAAGGATATACAGAAAACTCTGGGTTTATTTCACCAGCTAATTCCTTAGTTGAAGACACTGACCTAGAAGAACCGCGATGCTGGCGGAGAGGCGGATTCCACCACACAAAATAAACATGAGCGTGAAGAAAAATGACGGACAGTGGGGATCACAGACTTCCATGTCTTTATTTGCCATTGAAGATCCTTTTATTCCATCGATGCAAATATGCAGAACAGCAGGAAACCATGTTTGAAGCAGCACATACCAGTTGGCTGAGAATAAACTAGCTACATTCCTCAAGCAATGTAAAAGTAACAATGCACAGCATCTTCCCGGAGAAGAGACGGACACGTATTGCAGCCGAGAGGCACAGCAGGCAGCTTCCCTACCAAGGAGTTTGGCTAGTTAAAATGCTAGAACCCGCCCTCGTCCGCGTCTCCCAACCCCGACCCCTGTCCCCAAAAGTCCTACTATAATTTAAACACTTTTTTTTCTTTTTTTTTCTCTTTTTTGCTATCTACATTATATATAAAATATAAACTCTGGTTACTTATAACACTTATCTTTTTCTTGATAAATAGCTCTTTAAAATATCTACTGTACATATGTCCATGCGTTGACATTATATATATATATAGCATTTATATATATGTATGTATGAAAAACAATAAATATATACTTAATATTGACGACAGCAACAAATGGAACATATTCTCATTTTCGAAAGCAACACGAACGAAAGGCAGTAGAGAGAGAAACCATGAGGGCCAGGCCAAGCCCTGCAGGGCGCCCTGCTCCCTGCCCTGCCCTGCTCCCTGGGAGCGGTTGTGCTGTGAACATCTTCTGCAATGACCTGCTAGGCCAGGTGGCTTCAAGGGAAACGCCAGCCACCCTGTCTGCCACGCGTGACACAGGCTGACGGCAACGTCACGGGAACGAGAGAGCCCTCGCGACGGGACGAGACACACGGGGAGGCAAGGGAGTTTGCAGGACGGTGTAAGAAGGAAAGGAAGTCTGGGAGAGCACATGGCTGGGAGGTCATAAATAACCACGGTAAACACGTCAGGAGATTGAAGTGCTTTAAAAGACGACGGCTGGCACTGCCGTGTGAAGCAGCTCGACTGTCTCCAGCTAATGCCAGTTAATGAAGCGGTTGTCGCCACACCACAAGGCAGGAATGAAATCCAGCCGGGCAGGTTCAGAGGCTGGGCCGGCCGCTCTGAACCACGCGGCCCTGCTCTGAGCCTGCCCACGGCAGCCGAGCTCCCCGGGCCTGCTGGAACCTCCTGGTGGGACTCGGCAAAGCGTGGACCTCAACAACAGCAACGAGAAAATGCCAGCTCCTCTCACAAATACCAAAGCATGTGCCACGAGGAACTTCCTCAGCTTTCATTTCAAAACAGCATTCTTTAAAAATGGAGAAAAAAATCAACTTAATTCAAAAAGTCTTTCAGTTAATTCAAAATACAAATAAAACCCGTTGCAGTTTGACCTAAGCTGATGTCCTTCATTCCCCCAGCCCAATGCTGTGATTTGACAGCTTCCAAGAAGTCATTCCTTGTCTTGGCTCTGGCTTCCTACACTCAGTAAGAGCAGCAGTCATGAGGTTATGACATCGGTTCATGAATGCAGCATTATGTCTGGTCCCGTCTCCTTAAAATTCCTTCTTCTCATGAGCAAATGGAATGGCGCAGTTATTGTTAGGGGAAATTATTTTCACTGGATGGACTTGATCCAGCAGCTCAAGAAAGAGGGAATTATAACGCTAACAGGACTGGCAATTGTGACTCAGTCATACTTCATCTCTAAAATGTACAAACTTTGCTTCCCAAATGTACCTTTGACACCAACAACAAGAACAATGAGAAGAAACTGCAGTCCTGAACAAGCCTGCCGGTTCCAACTAGCCCGAAATACCCAGGGAGCACTGCAGAGGTCAAACAGGCCAGTGCTGAGTTTCAAATATGCTGAATATCTGCACAAATCCAACAGTTTGATGCGTGTTTTTCAAAAAAAAAATGAACCAAAAAAAGGTATTATTTGTGATACTTTATACTAGGGATAATAGATCAAAACTAGGATTCCAGCAACAAGAACGTCTGTCATTAGCAGTTTCAGGATGCCCATATCATCAAGCTACTACATTTATTTTTGACTGCACTTCCAGGACAGCTGTTCCCTCGTGCCATCGCTGTGATTCCAACGTTATCCCAACGTCTCAAGTGGAGACTGCCTCTGGCTGCCCTGTGCCGGCTGGGCAGGAATTGCTCGTGCTTGCAACCAGGTATCTGCAAACTACACAGCTAAAACACTGCTCATCCAACACACGCACCATACTAGAGAGAGGAAACCCTGCAGGTTCTGGGGGTTTCTGAATGAGCTCAGTTTGAAGCCCCACGTGGTGTGGCGGGAGCGCAGGACGGATGCTGCTCCCGGGGCAGCGCTGCCCTGTGGGCTCCCAAAGAGGGAGGCAGATGTGTCCCCACGGCCAGGGCAGCCCCTGCCCTCTGGGCACGCAGTTTTCTGCCCCAGGTGCATGTGGCCAGGCACACAGAGCTGCGTTTCCCTCTGCTGCTGCTGCTGCCATCCCCCTTTGGGCACGTGCAAGGATTTCCGCTGTGCCCTGCTGCAGCACAGGGACATGGTGAAGGGTTATCCCAACCTGAGCCTGGAGCCCAATCCAATTCCTACTGAAAACCACCGAGTTTCTCTCCTCAGCTCAATGTCCCATTGGCTCTTTTTGTCTTTGGCAACAGGCTGTAACGTTGAGCATCCCGGATGCACAGGTACGTGGCAAAGGAAAGAGCCTCCCCAACACTGGCTCTGGGAAGAGGAATGAACACTTCTTATCCAGCGTACGAACCAGATCATTTTGGGACTACTGCAGAGCTCAGCAGTAGCCTGCTTGGCTATTAGGCCCGCACCAGTTCTAGCAGTATTCGTCTCAGATCTTGTGGCACAGCATTAGAGAACAGCATTAAAAGAGCAGTTCCAAATATATGTGGCCTGGTATGGTGCTGCTTTTGAGTTCCTCTCTTTCAGCTGCTGCCCAGCATGAACTCCAGAGGCTACTTAGAGAAATTCAATGTACTTCCAAATGCACCAGAAGAGCAGAGACCTCAATACTGCCAAAAAGATCCTAGAGCATAAGGTAGCATGTTATCAAAATAGCCATACACATTCTATAAATAAACCAGCTCCTCCTCTTCTGCACTAGGTGGAAATTTAGTGCCTTTGTACCTGACACTCCATCACCTTTATATCCTGGAGAATGGAAAAACTGTCATGCAATCCTCAGCAAACGCAGTTCCTGCTGCTGTCCCAATTAGGTCACACCTCCCTAATCCAGCCTAACATCCACACTGCTGTCCAAAGAAGAGGTGCCACCCTGCCCTTCCCATCCTGGCTGCCTCTCTGGGGCCAGCACCGCGGTCACGCAGCGAGCTGCAAGGGCTTTGGCCGATTTCCAAGGTGGCACTTATAGTAGCATCAGATGTGTTAGGTTATCTAGGTTGCTTTTCCACTAAGCAGCAAAATCTGCATCAGTGGGTTTGCAGAGAACCTCACCCTTGTGGATGTGGGGCGGGAGGGGAAGCGCAGCAGCAGCAGCAGCAGCAGCAGCGGCGGCGGCGGCGGCAGCAGCGCTTCACACCGCGTTGCACCCAGGCAGTGAGGCTGCAACTGCAACTGCTCGAGGGCGTTTGGTTCCTGCCAGCTGGCATCACAAAGAGACAGAAGGATACGGGGGAAAAAACAAAAATACACACGGGGAAAACTGTCAACATTTGCGAGCCAAACCGAGGTCTGAGGGCATGAATAGCAATTCCTGGCACAGCGGCCAGATTGCTAAGCTGCACAACACTCAGAAATGCTTCGGTCCACATTTAGTTCCCCTTCTGAAAGATGTTTAACTAGATATGGTTAATTATCTACCGGACATGCAGTCGTGATCTGAACTTGCCTCTGTTGTCAATAAAGGGTTTTTGCCTTACCACATGAAACCCCTTCAATCCCCCTGGAGATAATATCATTTGTCAAGAGAGATGTATGACTTCTTGATCAAACTCTCTCTTCTGTAGCTGCCCATGTGTTTTTCAGGCACAAACTGCATCCCACCATATACCATTACAGGTATATCACACTCCTAATTTGGGGGAGGGATTCCCTTTTCCTAGTTTTAGCCATCTAGACATTTAAAAGCTATCTCAAGCAAGCACCCAAAATTCTTCGTACAACCAAAAGAGAAGGGATGGCATTTCCAATGGACACTTCCTTCTGTATCAGTCTCGGGGGGAACTGAGTCAACCCTTGAAGACTCCACCTTGCATTGACTAGTGTGTCACTGCACAAATCCTGGGGATGAGATCCCTGACTTCCAGCGGGCTCAAGCCAAAGCAGATTAACCACAGTACTGATGCCCTCCCGTTCCAAAATACACAGCGCTCCAAGCGGGAGTGCCACGGGCAGGAGCACACAACAGTCAGATGGAAGCATTTGTAGGAGCTCAACAGAAGCTCTTAGTGCTCCTAAAAATAGGAGAACTAAAAGTACTGTACAAAAAAAGAAAATCTGAAATTTCTCTTTGTTTTCTTTCTAAGCTGAAATGCCCACAGTAATCTGATGGCCTGGAGACAGAAGGTTGTATTTGCTCTCAATAGCTACTGCTCCATCACATGTTTCTTCCTTCCTCTAGTCAAAATTAACAACCAAGTTTTGCTCAAGTGTAACAGAATCAAGTGCTATATGCTTGATGTACTATTTTCTGTGTGATTTTCTGAGAACCTAATGCTGTAAACAAGTAAGCACAGCAGCAGCTTTATGTGGAAAAGCAGTATCCCTGTTTTGAATGGAATAATTCATGTGACTTTCACTGCATTCTTTCAAGACTGTAATCTAAAATATTAGAAAGAAGGACAAGAAAAAAAAACATATCAAAAGGATTTTTCCACCCTTGCACTCATGAGAGGGGACAATAACTACAGTACCAGTAGCCATTTAAAGTAGGCAGAGGTGGGGATATTTCCATTTCTTTCTCCCTGTAAATGGATAGGTTTTCTCATCCCTTGTTTTTTTTTCCCACTCACACTCATCTCTTGTGGGAGGTGGAGGCTTCAGGGGTGAAATATATGAAACAAGGTGTTGGTGTGTATCAAGTGCAAGTTCCTACAGATTTAAAGGAAAATGGACTGTCTAAACATCGTTTTGTTTGGTGGGATTTCTACTAGTTTTTGCTTTCCACTAAAAAGCAAAATGCAAGATGAGTTCGCTTGAAAGTCAGTCCCAGACCCACACTAAGCTGTGTAAACTTTCAAAAGCCGAGCCTGAGTTGAGCTGTGCAGTTAAACCCCACCACTGCTACTGCAGCCTTGCCCCTGCTCTTCGTGAAGCTTTTCCACAACCCACTTTAATCAGCAAATCCGCATGGTTAACATTTAAGCTTACCAGGAGCTGGCAGGGAACCCTCCCTCCCCCAAGAAGAGGGCAAGTGTGCTGTGGTTGAGGGCTGCTTGCCTTGTAAAAGCCACATTTTTCCAATGTAATTGTGCTTTAAAAATAAAGAAAGAAAAAGCATAAGTGACGTGACACCTGGAAGCTCCTCACAAGCTGGATGCAAAGGGAGCTGCCGAGATTTTCCGTATCACACCACACGCCCACTAAGTCCTCTTATTCTGCGTGTTGATTCAAGATGTGGTAGCACAGCATGGTGGTGTCAGCTGGCATGGGAGGAACCATTCATGTCAGACACTACGGAGAACCTGATGACATGACAGTACCTTCACAGCCCTCTGGTAGGTAAGGAAAATCTAAAAGGACCTTCCCAACCTTTCACAGTAAACACAATTGGATAATCTAAAGCACCTGCAAGCAGGAGACAAGTCCATGATATATCTTGCTAATCAGCCAGTTAATACTGTTATTAAAACAGTTTAATGTCAGCTCTTAACTCTCCTATCTATTCCGGACATCTCTTAGAACATCACCACTTTGGTATTTAGCCATCAACAGATTGAGCTGATGCAAACACCAAATTTCCTCCTCGGGTGATTCTGAGATGGCCAAGCCCTTGCCAAGGGCTGCGTTACCCTTTCCCATCAGAGCCTTGTGGTTCCTGTCCTCTCCTAGGAGCCGAGTGGAGCTAGCAGTACAGAGACATCCTGCTCTTACGCATGGCTTCGCTGATCAAGTACGCGGGGCTCAGCTCGGGCTCCTCGGTCATGATCGAAATGTTCTGCCACTCCCCCAGCTGGTTGGACCTTTTAATGGTGTCCACCACGCACAGGGCATAGAGACAGTCGTCAAAGGTGGCGGCCATCGTCAGGGGCCTCCCGTCCCAGGTCCTCCTGTCGTCCTGGTCCTCAAAGGCCTGCCGGACGGCTTGAACCATCTTGATGGTGCCGCGGAGGTACGGCGACGGGATGTCACTGAAGGCCTTCTCTGGCAGTAAAGAGTTGCTGACCGGCGTGGAGTCCTTCAGCAGGAGCTCCCTCTGGGGAGAGCTGTTGCTCTGCCCGTAGAGATCAGTGCCTATGACAATGAGGCGGCCCGCCGAACCCACCACGATAATGTCTTGTTTGAACTCCCCGGGCACGTTGAAGTTGAGCGTCACCGTGCAGCACACGCCGCCTTCCAGAACCATCTGGAAGGTGCAGAAGTCATCGCTGGTGATCTGCCGTATCCCCTTGATGTGGTCCGTCTGCTTGACGAAGGTCTTGAGCAACCCGTGCACCTTCACAGCCTTCTGGCTGGTGAGGAAAGTCAAGAGATCGATGATGTAGGTGCCAACCGAGTGGAGGCCCCCGCCGCCCATCAGGTCGTCGCAGCTCCAGTTGTACTTCTTGCCCAGGAGGCTCCCGCTGTGCACCTGCACCTCGCACACCAGGAGCTCCCCCACGTAGCCCTCCTGGATCAGCTGCTTCATCTTCACAAAGGCGGGCAGGAAGCGCAAGACGTTCCCCATGATGCTCATGAGCTTCGGGTAATAGTGAGCCGCCGTCATCATCCTGAAGGCATCCAGGGGCGTCGCCGTTCGGTCACAGATGACATTTTTTCCAATGCCTGAAAAACAGTTAAAGTAAAAGTCAACAACAGCAATACATTGACCGAGAGAGCTCCAGGGCCCAAGACTAAAAGAAGAAAAGTTGCTGAAAGAAGAAAATGTCTCAATACGGTGTTACAGGCACAAATGTTCCCTCTAGCATGGTTCCAAAATACAGAGAACTTCCTTGAGAACCACAGGGAAAATGTATCCCTTCTTGGTGGAGAAAGGCACCTAGGCCTAGAAGTTACTATGAAAGCAGGGCCCTGGGCAGAGGAGAAAGCAAGCTGAGGTGGGAAGAGGCACAAAACAACCCCCAGGACTCAGCCACCTTGCAGGAACGTTTCTTCTGTGATAACTTGTCTGTGTGGGGACAACGTGTACTGTGTAAGAGTTGAAGCTGAGCTCCAGATTCAGCTTCCTAAAGCATATGAGTAACACAAGCTCCCAGCAGCAGTCATTTCATGTAAGTGCACTGAGAAGTCTGGGATTCTCTTCTCAGTGGTCTTGTTCCCTCACCCTTCCCATCCAGACGGGTTCTAAGCGGGGACTGGATTTGTTGCATGACTCAAAAAGTGAGCAGCTTTCTTTACCCTTAAAATGTCATGTTATTCTCACAGAGGCAGAAGCTGCATTTGCAGGAGCTCTGCTGAAACGTCAGGAGCACAGCAGGAGTGTCGAGGGAAAGGCACGACCGCTCCAAGAGACCCCAGCCACGCAGCTGTGGTGCCCTCCCACCCAGCACCGACCACGCGCCGCCTGCCCAAGCTGCTGTTCCTCAGGCCAACGAGGGGAGCAAGCAAAGGCCGAGGCTGCCACAGCTACATCATGGCTTCATTGTCGATTCCTCCTTGGCAGATACTTTGGTTCTCTTCCCATGCACACATATAGGGACAGAAAAGCCACGTGGGCAAGCCCTGTAAAAGCCACCGGTCTGCATGGAACGACGGAGTGTGACAACATGGCAAATAACTTCCCACCTTTAGGGTTAGCATTAGTTACCCGAGGCATCTGCCACCAGCACAAAGGAGCGGTGACAGAGGATGAAAGAAAATGACACAGTTTTATAGCTGCACAGATTTCTTAGGCCTGCTGAGCGGTATCAGGTGACATATTCAGCACCCTGTAACACTAAATATGACCCTTGCTTGAAAGCCCAGGGCTACGGCTGGCGGTAGCACTTGCAGGATCTGCCTCGGGATCCTGTCTCTGCTCGAGTCTCGATGAGTAAATCCCGTTAACTCACTAAATCTCTGTGTGTTTGATTCCTTTTCCCTGCAGAGAGATGACTAATTCCTTTTTTCCTTAAAGGGCTGTTGCGAGGACACAATCTGACATGTTTCGGAGCTCTCAGCTAAAGTCGCATCAATCCAGACAGATGGCAGGGATCTGCCCGAGCCCCCTTGCATGAATATTTAGCAGTGGGGCTGTGGGAAGGAGGTCGCAGTGCAAACATTCAGTAACGAGTTTCTACACACTGTCTAGGCAGAGACTTTGCTGCTATTTGAGTAGCTGCAACTGCAGGGAGGGCTGGCACCATTGAAAGGCAGCTGCAACTAGTACCAGCCTGGAAGGGAAAGATCTTCCTTCAGCCTCCTCCCATTCACCTTCTACATAACCACTTAAGCAGAGAGACACTCATTTTCCTCATATATTAGGCAGGCATCCTCTAGTCAGTAGCCATGGTTTTCCTTCCTATCTTTTCTTTCCCATCTTTACAGATTGCTACTGGTGACCAAGCCAACATTATTGCCCTCATAGCCCTTCTTTTTTTGCTCCTGAGTAGTTTTTTTCTGCATTTGTTTGATATCAGAGAATGTATGCATCCACCTGCCCTATATTCCTTCAACTGGCAGCCCTTGCTATGGTACCTGGTATAGATCTCTAATATGATCGTTACATGGGTGCTGTGCAGAGAGATTCCAGTTTAGCAAACTGGTCTACAAAGTAAAAGAAATGTCTTTGAGGATAAACACCCAAATAGTCAGGCACAAAAAGGTGTTTTTTAGGACAATCATATCCTCGAGCTATGCTGCAGCATGGGAATGTGCAAAGCCATTCTAGGTATTTCTCAGTTTCTTGCGTATTTCAACCCCCATTTCCACCTTTGCAGAGACGCTGGAACCTTTTAATGTGTCAAATCCAAAACGCAAATGTCCTGCAAGCCTTCCCATCTCCGGGCATAGGCTGATGCCCTCCTCCCAGCTGAGGATTTAAGCAGATCCCTGCTCAGTGCCCTGAAAGGCTTTACAGTGGCTCAGAGCTCGCGCAGGTTCTTTCAGCGCGACGCTATTGAGACCGTGCACACTGCACATCTTTGTGCTCTCTGCAAGCAGCCCAATTAGCTTCCCTGGAACAGGGGCAGAACACGAAAGGTCTGCATAATTTAATTGAGAGAAATGCCCTGGCATGTTTGTGCAACTGGAATAAAAACAGGAGGATGAAAACACCATCATTTACTGCTCTCCTCCCTGTGCTCCCTGCTCAAGGAAGACAACAAAAAAGGCACCTTCCCTTAGAGCCCCTCGACCAACGCAGCTCCAGGCAGTGTGAAAGGAGAGGCTCTGAGGCCTCTTTCCACAGGGGCAGCCTCATGCAAACATGTGCCTCTGACTGCAAGCTCTGGAACAGGACCCCTTGGGAATGAATCCAGGCACAGTACCGGGTTCCTGTGCCCTGGCCTAGGGATAAGGTCTAATCCAGTCCAATTTTAGACAAGATTCTCTGCTGAAGGAGCGGCTGCTACTGCTTGTCCTTCTAGTAACACGTGTTGCTGAACCGGTACCAGTTTGATCCACACACCTCTGAAAATCCCAGCACGTAACAGGAACATCACTGCCTACATAAAAGCAGGAAAGGGCAATCAGCTCCTTTCAGAATTTTTAACTTACGGTGATAAAAAACAGGCTCAAATACATCTCATTATATGAAAAGATACTTATTCTCTCCAGATTCATAAAGAAATTTGGGCTAAGATGCTACAGATCTCAGCTGGGCAAGTTCTGCATATTGACTTCTTGAGTTCTCCAGTAAAATGATGAGCAATAAATTTTAAATGTAAATAAATGATGCTCTCTGGAAGTGCTCAGCACCGATCCCTGCGCTTGGCCGTGCTCCAAACCCAGCGGCAGCCTTGGGGGAGGCCGTGGGGCACAAGGACAGGGAGGGCTCATCCCGGGCTAGCCCCAATCCCAAGCGGAAGCCCCTGGCAAAACTCCTTGGAGTGCAATTTAACTCCCTCATGTCTCCCAAGCTGCCACACGGGCATCCCTGCCCTAGAATGTCCTTGTGATGGAGGTAACAAGCACAATTTGTGGGTCTGCCCTGTTGTGAGGGCTGAAATCTGCAGCGTCAGCTTTTCCCCCCTTGGTCTGATCACTCCAAGGAAGCACAGCCCCTCTTTAACTGAAAGATTAATAAAAAAGGACAGCAAGACTAGTCCCTTATCTGCTGCTCAGGACAAGAAGGGCCAATACATTATTTTCTCCTCCTCCTATTCACAAGGAAATCAAAATGGGCTTTATCTGGAGTCTGGGCATATCACCAAAACTTCCCTGCCACCATA
>JAUBOD010000940.1:1077791-1097708 GCA_032353885.1 Nothura maculosa
TTGAAGACTGGAATGACGTTGGCTCTCTTCCAGTCCTCGGGCACCTCCCCTGCTCTCCAGGACCTCTCAAAGATGATCCAAAAATTAAGCCACAAATGAGCTCTCTACACTCTGAGAGAAAATAGCTGGAAGCTCTAAGACTAGAATCAGTCAAACGTGGAAGACTGAGAAAAAAGGGAGCTCTTAGAAGGATGGAGAAAAATAAGCATCAAAATTCCACACCTGTGAGTGCCAGTGATCTGCACTGATCATGCCGGGCCAGTTATAAGCAATGCCAGTTATCAACTGGCATTAGCATTCCTAGCCTGGTATTAGTGTACATGGCAGACCTTGATCACTCTAGGGAAACAAGAAGAATCCATCAATGAACATCGAGCCGTGAGGTGCCGTGAGGAATTCGTAACCTAACCTGGCCACGGGGCTCTCTTTCTAAACATGATCTTTGTGCGCGGCTTGTTTCTGGAACTCACCTGTCTGCCAAGAGAATTAAAACGCCACAGACTCCCCTGAAAACTGCGCAGATTTTAGAAGAGGAAATAGGGAGCAGCCACAAACAATTCCTCCGTTGCCCCTCCAGCGAGGAGCCTGCAGTGATCACACACAGCCAACTGAGCCGCATGGCCCCACGTTCTGCAGAGCCCCCAAGAAATGCAGAGCTCCCAGCCCAGCCCAGAAGGGTCTAACATTGCTGCTGCCACAAGAGCTCCCCTGCCTCGCTCCTTTGCAGAGCTGCCTTTTCTCCTTCGTACCCTTCACATACTCCAGCCATCAAGAAGAAAGCAGGCTGAGGGTTGCTGCTGCACTCTGCTCCGTGGCCTTATAATGCAAAGACACAAATCCCAGCTGCAGCCAGCGCCAGAGGCACAGCCAGCACCGGCCTCAGCACCTTAGGGCTTAGCCTGATAGCAGAAATAAATCCAAGATTGTGCTTTAGTAGGGTGTAGGCTGATTGAAAAACGTTCCTGAAACATCTGCTTATTTACTTCTTCAGCACGAAATAGGGCTTTTCCATTAAAATTGAATCCCCTCAGCAGGAGACTGCTTTCAGTAAAAGTATTCAGGGTTTTACACTGAGGAAACAAGCTGCATATGCTGCAGTCTTCAGCAAACAGCTTTTCTTGCTCCTGCTCCCCTTGCCTGTCCTCTTTTCTGTTGTGTTCTGTACGTTTCCAATTACGGCAACCAAAAATTTCAACTCGTCAGAAGACACCTGCAATACAACTGGAACCCAGAAGTGCCCCCTTGGCTGCTCCAAACAAATACAGAGAAATTGGGAGGCCAGAAAAAAACATCTACAAGTTGATGCATGTTTTTGTTGTTAGAATCTTTCACAGAAGACGAGAACGTTGCCCTCTGCACTAACTGAGCAGCAGAGCTGGCAGGGAACAATCCATCAGCCTATGATGTCCTTGCCTTGTTTCTGTGCCATGCAGTATTAATTTGTTTGTCTCAATTAGAATGCTAATCTAAGCACTGATTGTTTATATTCCACATTTCATAAACAATGTAAGAGTATTAATCTTGTAGCATCCAGCATCACTCACATAACCTTCTAGCACTACACCAGAGTTAGTGCAGCTGCTCAGGTTGTCTGTGCAAAAGCCATTTAATAACTTGCAATCTGATTTCTCCTGCTTCTTTACACACTCTCTAATATTCTGTGGTCCCGTTCTGTACAAAATTCAAAGCCACTCTTCCCCCCGCACTGCTTCTTATCTCTCAGTAATCTTATCAGCAGACAGTTTTAGCTGTGTCTACACTGATGACTCACAGATGCACAACTGTGGCAGCTTCTCACTTTCGGTACAAAGTACCTTCCCGGTTCGTTTTTGGGAGAGCTCATCCAGAAAAGCCTGGACACAGCACAGCTCAGCCCCGTAGCACAGGCTGTCACCTCAGATATGCACCTCCTCTAGGCCAGCACATCCAGGTCACGCAGAAAGTCCTTCTGAGACCTTCCAGAACCTGGAACTGCTGCTCCTGGTCAGAGCTACCCTCACATGCAGTAGTTAGTAACAGAAAACGCCCTTAAAATTCACAACTCCTTCCAGCCCGTGTTAACATGCAGGGCTAGACAAGGCATCCTGCAGGTTCATTTTGCACAGCAGCTGTGCAGCTCTTCCAGTGCCCAACATCTCAATTATTCCCTCTTTTCAAGCTTCTCCAAGGGCAGTTTGCTCTCTCTCAGCCTGCAGGCTTCTGCACAGCCCATTTGCTCAGTGTCCCTCACTCCCTGCTGCCCGCCCAGCTCCCTCTCCAGGTCCTCACATCCAATACAGGCTGCTTATCTCTGCTCTCAAGGCTTTCCATCCCTTATCTTCGCCCATCTATCCTTTCTCACTTGCTACCCAGGTGTCGATTTCTGCTTCCCATCATCCCATGAAGCCTTCCACTATCACCCAGCTATCGGATTTTCCGACAAGCATTTTCTTGCTTTCCTCCATCCTGCCTTTCCTAGCCCTCCCGTGTGGGGTCTGGGTTTTTCCTGTGACAACTTTTCAGCGCCGCCTACGCCACAGCTCATGCCTGGCATGTGAAACCACTTCTCACAGGCTGCTGTTAACTTCTCTGTCCTCCCTCGGGGAGCTCTCTGCACCCAGGGCTTAGTTTCCTTTTTGGTTTTCCTTTATGATTAAAGCTCTTCAGACAAAACCACCTTGCTGCTCCGAGTGCCGCAGTGCCGAGCACCGTGGCATCCTGCTCCCAAGCCAAGCACTGCTGCCCATTTGTATGGGAATGCGTGGCACGGAAACGTGTGGTAATGCCTGCTGACACCACACAGGTCTCATCTCCCACCCTGTGTTTCTTTGGATATAAGGGGTCTGGCCACCAAAGTGGCTGCTCCACTCATTATCCGTGCTCTCCTTGCAAGCAGGCAGAAGAGGATTTGAGAGGTCTGTGTATCACAGGGAGAGGTGATGGGATCCCTCTCTGCTTTTTAACAGAGCTCTCCTGGCCCTGCTGCATGGAAAGGCTCTGCATCTGCACTGAGTCCAACCTCGCTGTGTAAAATCCAAAGCCACTTCCACCTTCAGGCAGAAGAAGAGTTGAGAAGCAGAAAGGAGCAAACCAAACATGTCACTACTATGATTGTTACTATACATGATTGTTATTTTTGGCCTCCTGAGTTTTAAAACCTGCAATTTCAATGTAAATATTTTAGACCGAAAGCATCCTCGCTTAATTAACTTCTTAGTAGCCACCCACAGAAACGGGAAACAACCACAGTCCAACTGGAGTCCTCCCAAACACCGAAAGGTTTCCCCAGCCCCTCTGTTGTGAGAACAGCTACAGTGGCATCAAGGACTTCATTTTCCGATAGCTTATTGCCCTCCTCTCCCAGCAGCACAGAGCACTTCTGTCCCCAGAAAGCAGCAGGGTGAGGTGAGGGCTGCCCAGGCAGTGAACTCGAAATGTGTGAGGCTTTTTCTCCTGACCGAAATACAGAGAAAATCTCCCTGGCCTTCTGCTTGCACTGAGAGGAGCTGACCGGATTTGAATGCGGTTACATCTGCAGCACAAGAAGGTCCTAAAACAAGGCAAGGGCAACACCCCAAAGGCTTAACAACCACCTGCAAAACCACTTTGCTTTTCCAGACACACAGGCCAAGCACACATTAACCGGCTCGGATTGGGCAGGGATTTTAAATCCAGGCTCATCCGGGGGTGTTTGCTCAGAACCAGCCAAGCTCTCAGTTCCACTTGCCCGGGTGCACCAGGGAAGGGGACAGGGCTTTACCATGGTGCCCCGGCCAGGGTGTAAAGCAAAAGGAGAGGCCAGAAAGGCTGCTGAAGTCTCAACACATCTGTATCACACCCAGTAGAGCTCCTGTGATAACCACATAGTAGAAGAAATCAAATGTGAAGAGGCCTCGTTGCTCGGAGCTTGCTTTCCCCAGCACCATCAGCTGCTCAACTAGGTGGCACGAGATGTTTTTCTGTAATGAAGTTGCGGTCACCTTGGACCAGCAGAGCTGCATGCTGCCAATAAAAGCATTTGCATTAAAATACTGCCATTCTAGACCTTTTTTGTACAATATATTCAAAAGCGAAGGGGATTTGTGGAAAAAGCTTCACTTTCTGCAAGCACACACAAATGCATGCATATTTTTATTTGCTTGAGAGAGAGGGCAAAGTCGCTGCTTTTATGAAATACATCCCTGTGCCAAACTAGCTACCCTGTAGCTGAAAGTCACTCCGCTGCTTTCAGCACGAAGCCCTTAAGAACCAACGTGAGAAAAGCAACTGTCAATACACGTAATTCCAGGATCACACCGAAACACATGCTGACAACAGAAGAGAATATTAAAAATTAGCTCGAAAATTACAGAGTAAGCTCCTTTTAAGAAGCAACGGCATGTTAAGCAAGGCAGCACGCAAGCACCCGTCTGCAGGGCATCCTACCTCTTATTAATCACCTAAACCCTGTGTTTAACCATGAAGCAAGAAGCATTTATGGGCTGCAGCCAAGAAGCAGTAACCACGTAGGGGACACACTCCATTGGCGTGGGAGCAAGGCCACGCAGTGGCAGAGTCCACACGGAGCAGGGAAACGAGCAGGATCGCGTGTCGCTCTTGAACTAAGCAGTGCTGGACGGGCAATGAATGTGGAAATGGCCTAAAAATGAACTCAGATCCCGAGCTGTGCCGAGGCTCTCGGGATTCTCCTGGAAGGTGAAGGCTGCAGATGCGGGAAGGCGGATGCAGCACTAACCGTGGGCCCTTCTTCCTGCAGCTTCACCCAAACAACCACCTAACTTCAACTGCTGACCGAATAACACATTTCCTAAAAATGGGAACAGAGCTTTCAGAGGCCAATAACATAATCCCTTTTACAGCCATAAAATATTCTGGGCTGGATTCGTCTTTACAAAAAGCCCCCTTCACTCCATTAGGCTAAAGCGGCTTTCGGGGGTTGCTTATTCACCATGCACATTTAAAGCACTTTGACAGGAGGAATACTGTAGCATAATCGATAATCCTGTCCTCACGGTCTGCCTCTTTCAGGCACATAATCACCAGGAAAAATCACGTGGCATTGTGAGCAAAAGTGCCAGGCAGCAGAGTGAGCGACCAAACCTCCCCCACGTCCCCCTCCGGAGCTCAGTATCGGCTCTGCCACAGGCTTCCACTTCCAACGGGACTCAAGAGCTTCCCATTATGTTGTTGCTACAGTTTGTGCTCCCTGCTAAGTGCCCAGCGGGAGGAATGGATGGCACGGCTGGCTGTGTCTGACAAGAAACGTGTGCACATCTCCACAGGGCGAAATTACACAGGTGCATCACGAGATAAGGTTGGCATTTGGTGAAATGCAGTAGGCCTGAGCTTGCAAACCTAAATTTTCAAAAATATAACCTTCCTATTTTATCAATTGTCGGTAAAACTTCCCTGATTCCATGAAATTTGAAAGTGCTTTCACATGATGTATTCACTTGGCTACAGAGAGCCACATGCACAGGCTCAAAGTCAGACCTGTGAATGTTTTGTCCAGTTCTGCTTTTCCTGGGTGGTTTTGTTTCTGCTCGCCCTTGCATAGGTCCTTAGCAGTGTTTCTTCATGAGGTTCACACATGGCAAAAATAAGCACAATTTCTGCTTATTTTGCAGCAGTAAGGTGAGCAGCAGGATCACAGTATCTACTTGGCCCTGCACACTTGGCCCTCTCATCAGCACTGACTGCCAGGACCACTCCTGGCTCTCACTGTATCTCAGTTCTCAGTGGCACTTGCAGTCTTGAGGTCAGCAGTGAATGTCAAACCAACACCACATATGAATGCCACAACTGTGAGGATCCTGTTGCTCAAGAGGAAGCAGCAGTCACCAGTTAGGCTCAGTCTCTAGCTACTACACAGCTCTGTTAGGCTCCATAGGCACGTAGCTTGAAAGGACGATCAAGATACTTGAGGCAGGAATGGGAATAGCTGTGATCTCTGGGCACCCAACCCAGCTTGCACGGGACATGTTTTTAGGAGATGTTTTAGGTAGCACACTAACACCTTCCCTTTGAATTTTGCATTCTCAGGTCCTAACACATTTAACTGAGATGTTAATGACATTGGAACCTAAGTGGATATGTCTAAATAAGCTAAGGTGCCTGCACACCTTGACGAGCACATGGTAATATCCCCTAGCATGGGCAGAACTAAGCTGCAGTTTTAGCACATGCAAGCTGATCACAGCAAAACCCAGCAGGTTTTAGGCAAGCCTGAGAATTTGTACTCATTATAAAGGTTTATTTAACTTGTTTGTTTTGTGTTCACTATTTTAGGTGTGTTGATATTGTTTTCTTGCCTGATAACATTTCCGTGGCTGGGACCACCTCAGTCCTCAGGAGAGGAATCAGTGATTGATCTCAGAAGGAAAGGTCACTTCTTGCCCGCTCCTGAAGATAATGGACTTACTTCCACCCCAGAGCGAGCCAGCTCGCTCCAAGGCAAGTGCACTTCTGCAAATGAGGTCACTTTTTGCGGTCCATCAAGTCCATTGTTTCCAAAAGTAAATAGCCATTATCCTGAACGCTTGTGTAATCGTTCTCTTTCCTTAAATCAGCGACTTGAAAGATGAAAGGGGAAAGGCTGTCTGGTTCAGATAGCCCCAGTGAGAAAGTGCAGCCAGTTTCCATGTTCTTGTGCTCGCAGGAAGGCTCGTGCTTGTTTTGGTTGTTATTGAAAGCTTTTGCTTGGTTTCCTAATGAGAAAAATTCTAAGAATTCAGAAGAGAATGAAGAGCAGGACAGCCACACTGATCAGAGAAGATAGACCAGCAAAAATAAAACACAAACATCTCTTCTATACAAGAACACCCATTCTTACTACATCTCGCAGAAGTACCTGCCAGACCCACCTTTATTTTTTGCTAAGAGATTTTGCTTTATTTTTGGCACCTTGGAGTGTCCAAGACGTGACTGCTCCCGGGCCCGCTCCATATGAAGGCTGCCACCCTGCTCTTACTGGCTTTTAAACATTCCTAAGGGGCAATCCAAAGACAGCAGAAATAACCAGAGCTCGGGAAGGCCTTGCATGATGGAGCAGCAGCTGATGCAGCCACGAGGAGACACGTTTGTCAGACCGATTGGCCAGCAGAGAGATGAGAGAAGAAAGGAAAGTGCCCCGGGAGGCTTCCACAGGTTAAGATCTCCTTCAATAGCTCCTTCCTTATCCACAACCATTATTTTTCCCCAAGTGAGCTACAAGCTCCAGCCAAAAATCCTATATTCAGTAAGGCAGACTCAGTTTTCATTGCCAATGGTTTGGCACATCTCTGTGGAAGAAAATAATTCACGTGGATTGTGTGGTAAAAAGAAAGTTTTCAAGTTGAGTTTCTCAAATGATTTGTACAACCAGTTCTAGAGAGAAACAGACACTCTATTAGACCTGTATATTTAGATTTATTTTCCTTTCAGTGCTTTTAAATCACACCAAAAAGTGTAAGGGCAAACAGGCCCGGATAGCTCTGCCACTGGCTCCTCTCTGTTCCCAATGGGGACAAGGTCAATGGAGCTGAACCAAGTGCTTCCAAAAATCTCATCCAAAGCACAAGTGAAAAACAAGCTACGCTCACTAGAAACATCTTGAGCCTTCCTTGGCTCCCTCCCACACTATCTTAGCATCCCATGGGCCAGCGTGCTTTAGTAATGTAATACCTTACAGTTCTCCAGGTTTGCAGCCTTTCCACCCGAGCCAGAGTCAGATGTGTTTTGTTTAGCATTATTCTCATAGCACCTGTGGTAAATTTGGCACTTAGGCTTTAGGATTTTCCTCTTCTCCGAGCAGCAGCGGCTGCATCGGGATGTTGCTTTCCTGGTTCCACTTTAGGACAAGCTCGGGAACTCTCCCGGGTCAGACACCACGAGCAGCCCTGTGCCGTTAAGGAGCAGCAGCCCCACATCATCCTGCCCCCCAGCAGCCCTGGGCAAGGCAAATTCCTGTGACTTGTGCCCAGCTGTGTGTTAGCACGTGGCTCCGACTCAGAAGCACGCAGGCAAGTCACAGTCTAGAGGAACATTTCACACACATTAACTAAACTAGAAATAAACGTGTGGAAGAGCAATCAGGCTACTAAGTGTTGGCTCCACAGCCAAGGAAGGCCACGCAGTGTGTGGCAGGGAAGGGTAATGAAAGCTTGGTGCCAATGGACACGTCTGGATGAAACTCCACTCTGCTGAAAAGCTGAAGGGCTTGGGCATCATCATGAGCCGAAGGCTGAAAACTGTATAAAGGGGGAAAAAAAGTTGTTTTTCTTTTAAGAAATGAATGAAATGAAAACTAATTCGTATTCACTGATGCTTGTCCTCAGAGTTCAGCACCATTTGTCACACACTTCAGGAGCTGGTTTCAGCAGCTTTAGGTTTGACTAACCCAAGGGAGAAGGAGCCTGGGTGATAGGTGCTGGAGAGGTACTAAACTGACATATTTACAACAGCTGTGAATTATGCATGAGGTTCTGTATGAGCCAGATGGGTTTAATGTACTGCACGCTCCCCATGTACTACATTTGGGTCTCACAATACAACACCTGCACTTCATTGTGCTGTGCATTCAAGGCTGGTGGAAGTGTGAGCCTGCCTTCCCCGGGGGCTCCGGGCTCCTGCACTGAATCACTACAATCCCTTCCACAGCACTTCAACGTCAGTGTGCCCTATCCAGAAAGGGCCAAATACCTGCAAGCGCAGGGATTTCTCTTTCCTTACTCACTGGACCCGTGGCCTCCCTTCGGAGGCGCCGGGGAGCTGCCAGCTGAGGTTGCTCACGTGGGCCAGGTGGCTTCAGTGCTGACTAAGCTACGAGCTCAGCCTCCCACAGCCTCTTTGGAGACACGGCAGAGACACTCCCCACGGCCCAGTGGAGCAGCCCGGGAGCCACCGAGCCCCTCGTCCGGACACCGGAGTGGAGGGCCCTGCATTAGTTCATCCCTCCTAATGCAGTGAGGGATGTGGCCCTCCCAATGGCAGTGCTGGTGCGAAGTCTCATGCCGGGAGCCTTTCTGGCTGGGGAAATGGCTGGAGAGCAAGCAGCTGGATTCACACACTCGTCAGACACAGCAACGCAATGGGATGGTAACAACCCAGCACGCAGCCTAGTTCTGGCAGGGCCACCTCCTCAGCTGCAACCTGCCACATGTTTTGTGCTGTGCACTGTAGCCTGGAGCACTCTCCCATCTCGCACATTGTCAGGGTGCAACACTAAAATACTCACACGTTTAACAAAATTCCCTCTACTGTAGCAGTACTTGTGCAGCACCCTCAAAGTGTTCACTAACACAATCTCTGTATGCAAAATACCACGGGCCCTCCCCACATGTCTATAACATAAACAAGCTTTACAAAAAGGGTCATATCCCTGTAACTGTTGACATTTTCAGCACTGTTTTGGCAAGTTTGAGAATAGTTTAAATGCTCTGACCAATCTTCATCGTCTATCAAAATGATCTGTGACCACAAGCTCAGTCTCTGAGAAGTCTCACTGAATTATGCAGGCAACTTTCCTGCTTTCCAATAAGCCATTTGGATATGGCTTAAATTGGAATTCAGTCCGAGGGATTATGAAACTCAGCTTTTCTGTTCTGCCAGCCTAACCCCCTGACCCATTTCAATGCCATCCGAACACGGTGCAAAGGATGACATGAGTCATTAGTAGCTTGGCATAACATGAGCAATTAGGCTGAGAGAGAGGTATGACACACCAATGCAGAAACCTCACTAAAAAGAAGCAATAACTGATAGACTTCAGTTTGAATTTTAAAGACAAAGTATTAAGGACGAAAGCAAACTATTAGAATTATATGGATAGAGTGTGATTGAATTAAGAAAGGGCAATACAGCCTGACTATAAACGTACCTCTTTCAGCAGAGACCAACTGAACTCCAGTCAAAGGAAGACGGCAGAATCACCAGTGAGGATTTTTTAAATCAAATGCATCACAAAAAGTGCCCTGTAGGGAAAGCTCCATTCTCAGCAGCAAATTGCCTAGATGACCTCAACAATGTTGTCAAACAGCTGTGAATTTAGGAGGCCACTGGAGTTTGTGGGAGACGCGTCCCTGCGGCTTGTTGGTTTGCGTGGGGCAAATCCCAACCTGAGTAGCTGCTGTCACCAGGAAAGCAGAGCACATAGCCCAAAGATGCAACACAACCAGTTTTTCCGGTCTGTCGGATCCTGCTACCTCTCCAAACACTCTTATTTCTTTAGAATGAAGAGCCATCTTCACAAGAACAGAGCGGTCCTGGGACCAAGAGTGTGTGTTCATGTGTGTGCATGTGTGTGCATTATATTGCATGTGTGTGCAATATAACATCCCCACTACTGCCCACGTAACACTAAGTACAACTGAGGAGAACACATTCCAGTGACAATGTTAATCTAATCTCTGTCTGATCAGAGTAGCTGAGAAGTTTTAAAATGGCATAAATTAAGCATAAGCATAAATTAATAGTTACACCTGCTGGAACCTCAGTGCCTAGACAGGAAAATAAGAAATGGATGCTGGGAAAGGAAGAGGTTGTCACTTTAGCACTGTTGCTGGATTAAAAGCAGACAGAAGGACAAATAACAAGGAAGAAAGCCAAGGAGGATCCTGCAGGAAGGACGAACACGGGGTGAAGGAAGGAGTTTCTGTTTGTGGCCACGTTAGCTGCTGCTAGCCCACATTTCTGTATCTGCTTCACTTTGTGCTAAGCTGCTTCGAAGAAAAACGGTGCCCAGCACGGAGTTCTTCCCCAAGCCTTGCCCATGCTAACAGCATGGCTAGCAGCAGGATCAAGAACGGCCCTCAGGCCAGCCTAAGGTCAGCTAAGCTGGAATATCTCACACCAGATGCAGCTTCACGAGGCTGTCATTGGGTTTATCAATCCTGGCGGGGTGAGGTAGGCTTTCTGCAAGGGGATGATTCAGAAACAGGCACAAACAGGTCACAAGCAACAGCTTCTCATGAAAACTAATATTATTCATGTTTTCCATGGGTGAGATGCAGGAGCTGCAAGGGTGAGATGCGTTTGAGCACATGGAGCTAGCACACACTGCTGTGCCTAGGCAGGCTTCCTTGCTGCTTCTGTGCGCTTCAAACTTCACATTGACCATTGCCTTACCAGCACCAGCATTGCCAGGTCATTACAGAATCCATATGGACTTTCCTTACCTGCTCCTAAGTCACTGTGCAGCCACAGGGCCATCAGTTTAAACTTATCAGCAGCCTTCCCTGCTGGAATCTGCATTTACTCCTCGGTGTAGCTACCACTGGGACACAGAGAGGGTCAAAGATGGTTTAGCAGAATAGAGGGATGCAGCAGCAATTCAGAAATCCATTGGGAGGAGACCAAGCTGCGTGAGATATCACCAAGTGCCTCCAGTGGCAGGTGGTCAAGCAGCAAGTGCTACAGCACGGGTTAAAACTGCCTTTTACTGCATGTTGTCGATGGCGAATGTTAAATAATGAGCAAGCAGCACAACAGGGAGATGGGGAGGAAAAACAGGGGTGAAATGACACAATATTCCTCCGCCCTTCAAAAAAATCTCAGTGCTGGCTCTCAGCACAGAGGTTTAAACCCAGAGAATATGATGTCAGCAAACCAATGCAGCAGCAGAAGCAAACCTTGGAGTGTAATGTCAGCTCCTCCTTGTAAATCTTACCTAATTCCCAATATTTCACATGAGCAAGAAAGCAAGCAGGAGAAGCAAAGCATCGTTTGGCTGCACAAAGCCAAGCAAGCTCTAGAAACAGCCACGTGCATTAGATAAAAGGCAAAGCTGTTTGTTGGGGCACGTCAAGCAAGTCACAGTGAGAGCTCCCTCGGCTTTCTCATTCCAGCCCAAGGTTCAGAGCCGTGTGAGCAGGAGCTTCGGAAAGGGACATGGGGAGCAATGAGTTACTCACAACTTGCAGGAGCTCTCAAGGATTTGTGATCCGCGGTCTGCCAAGCTTTCCCGAAAAAACACATGGAGTTGTCGTGCATCTTGTTCCCCATATGACATTGGAACTATATAAATACCAAGTTATACATAGAATATTTATTTACTGCATTTCCTCATCTTGTGGATTAACTGTATTTACAGGAGGTTATGTATTTGCAGACTACACTTGGACACCTCGCACACCTCAGGCTGACTAACACTGCCCTCCTGCACCTTTAATTCTTTTTATTTCACTTCATTTAAGATAAAGCATCAATCACATCTTTGCAACTCTGTTTTTCCTCTTTTTTTTTTTCCTTTTGGCTTAAGTTATTCCCTATAATTCTGCCCCAAGAAAAGCGAAAGCAAAGGGGTTCTGTCCTTCTGTCATGCATTCCTACTCAGGACACTGATAATAAACAAGAGCTCCAAGAAGGATTCTTTAGGAGCTAAACATCCTTCCTTCGCCTTCCTCCCCGTCCAGCAATGAACTCCCTGTGCAGGAATAGGAGGAATAACCTTAAGCCTTGTCTGACCCAGAAGGAATAGGGCTCAGAGGAAATAAAGCACACAAGGAGGCTGCAGCAAGCACCTCGTGCCTGCAAACGGGGGCAAAAGGAGCACTAAAATCTACATGTTCTTACTCCTAACCCAAGCCTTTGAGCGCTGAGCAGACCACGCTCTTTCCCCTCAAGTTCCCCCCTTTTTGTTTGGGCTTCTTCCAAATGAAGGTGACCATATGAGGAAGTGGGCCGCAAAGGCAGCACTGCAGGAACCTCTGGCTTGTCCCACACTCGCTGCACAGCCAGCCCTGCTCCATGTACCCATCCCCAAGTCCATGTGCCTCATCCTCCTGCATTTCATCCTCTTCGCACTTGGGCCACAAAAACTGCTCTGGATGTGGAACTTAGCAACAAGGCATCACCCCAAAGCAAACATTGCACTATGGGGAGAGGGGAAAAAAAGGGCGTTTGTTTAAAACACTTGGTCTGGGTATTTTTTATCTCACGGGAGTGCCACGATGATGCAAATAAATGGCTCCAGCTTTCCATTTCATGTAATGCTGTGTTCAACAGAGGACTAGTTTCTTGAAGAGTTTTGGGCAAAACAAAAAATGCTGGAAAGAGAACAACTTCAAAAGAAGGACCTTCTGCCAACGCCAAATTCCAGGTCTTCAGATTTCAGGCATGTGAAAGTTCATTTAGGGTCACACCTGGGTGTCCAGACATGCTTGAAACACTGATCAAACCCCACAGTGGGACAAATTTGGAAGATCTGAAATGATTAAATGTCAGCAGAGATGATGAGTTCTTCAGAGCTCTGTATCTTTTAGGATTTGACTTAGAGAGTGAATTGACTAGGGTCTCCCCAAAGGCCTCTCACCTACAAGTCACCTTTGCACTGATGACTAACGCGAGGTCACTATAAACCACTCTAATTCTCTTCAAATGCTACTTAAACACCAGAACTGACTTTGTCTTCAGGACAATCCTATCTACCCTATTGCTTTTTGCCAAAAGAGGTAGGAGAGAGTAGGATGAGGCCAAAAAATGAGACCAACAATACATGGCATTTAAATGAATTATTCTCCATTCGATTCCTTCTTTAAATAAAGTAGATAAGTCATACTCTTACCTACACAATCCATAGCATTTTCACTAATATCCCAGCTCCTGCCCACCTCAATGCATCTCTAGTAGTCTTTAATTACAGGTGTGGAGACTGGGATAAGACAAGTGTATCAAACTGGAACCGAGGCCCATGGTGAAAAACTTCCCATTTTTTTTCCCAAGGTAAAGACTGTCTTACTCTCAAGCTAATTTTCTGACTTCTTTTTCAGGGGTCATGCCCATGGTTGGTTGCCAGCAAATCAAAGTAGCAAAAATTATACGCAGCTTTAATTTCCCTAATGTCACTTTTGGGACATTGTAAGTAGACATTTTTAATACATGCAATTAAAGTGCACCTTTTAACAGATAGAGATACCCGTGATTCCTGCCCTTGTCCAGGGCTGTGATGCAAATCCCTCAACTTCCACGCGGCCGACTCGAGCAGCCTCGATGGTTCTGGAAATAGGCAGCCCACTGGAACACTGCTCCTTGGAGCGTCAAGCAGAGGGAATATTTTTAAACACTCTGCCTGTTTACCGCCTTGGTGACACACATTGAAATGCAAATGCAACCAGAAAGGGAAAGTGACTCCGTGTGGCTCTTCAGGGCCCAATCCCACTGGGTGCAACGCAGCCAGCACGGATGGGATACGGCACCGCGGTGCAGCACGCGGCAGCTCCAGGTGCTTCCCATGCTGCGCTCCCGCTGCTCCGTCCAACACAGCAAGCCCTGGCCAAGAGGTCTGAAGGATTCAGAAATGCCCTGGCCTTATATCAGGTACCCGCCTTTACACTTGAGCACCTTTTAATAGCAGCTGTAGGTCTGAAACTGCTTGCACTGGCTTAAGCCTGGTCTCAAGGCTGCATTTACCAGCAGCCTTCCACTCTTGCCTGCTATTGCGTGACTTCCATAAAAGCCCTTGCTCCAGGCAGCCCTGGAAGATCCTGCCTCTCCCGCTAAAGAAGAGGTTTTCCTAGTGTGCAGAGGGCCATGATAGAAAAGAAATCCCATTCTTCCTTAAAAATAATTACACAAGCCTCCAAACTGCTGACCCATCACTGCTCATGGCAAATTGACTTAATAACATCTTGGTCATTGTTATTAAAGAAAGCTCCAGCATCCAAAGGATGATTACTCGGAATAAAAGACCCAAATTACATCCAGTGACAGACAGAATGCTAAAACTCAGGGTAGCCTCAGGTTGCTTCAAATTTTACTTTTGCTTTTGAAGCTCCTGCTTTCTCCTTTCCCCCAAAGTGGCATTCTTCACTCTTGAGGATCTTTCTCCATCTCTTCTACATCCCAGTCCTGAAGAATTCCACACAATTCCTCAAAGGCTGTCCCAGAAACATTACAAAGGGATACCAACCAGAGAAGTCCAGAGCTTATTCTCAACTATCAGAAAAACAGGAATCAGGTTCTCTTGCTCTACTCCCACTTCCCTTTTCCCACGCTGGCTTTATCCCATCTGCAGAACCATCCAGGGAAAAGACGTGACACACAAACCTGCCCCTTTCCAGCAGCTCGGACGTGTTTGCAATCAACGCTTTCGCCTGCAATCATGTTCAGTCATAGCAGAAGGTGGATCCTGGGATTAAGTAACAGGAGTCAGAAGACCTGGATTCTATTCCTGTCTCTATTACCAGTTTCCTGCGCAAACTTCAGCAAGTCTCTCAGCATCCCTGTGCTTCCCTACCCTGCAGGCTCCAGAACCTTTAATTCTGGGAGTCGTGAAAGACGCAATGAGACCAGCTCCAGGACATGGGTAACTCCAGCCTGGTTAAAACACATAATCTGCAGAATGATAGTGAGGACAACACAACCATTTTCTGCACATCCCTCCCGTAAAGTTCAGGTCTCAACACTGAGCCTAGAGCAGGTGCTGCCCCCGGCACCGCTGAGACGTCTCTGTGTATCCTTATGCAACATCACCTGACATCCCTGAGCAGATCCATATTCCAAACAGTGCCAACAACAGCACCGAGCTTAATTAAATTTACAGGAAGAGTCGTGAGACAGACAGCCCTGTAATCAAAGGCACAAGCCAACCCGCCAGCTAACAGGGACTCTCGCAGGCAGAATCCCAACATCTGGGAGATACAAGGAGACGGTTCTGTGTGCAGCGTTTCCTCTCACTTTGGACAAACAGCGTGTCAAAATACTTGCTCCAGATAGGTAGGTGATGGAGTGTATAAAATCATGGCCAGTTACATTTCAGGTTCACAGTTATCTCAAGCTGGGCCAGCAGCCACGTGCTGTGTCCAAGGGCACTTTGGCTGGCCTGGCAATGTGAGATGGGACCCTAGGTGTGAGCCTAGCCCACAGGCCATCTCATCACACTGATTTCTCAGTGTCGGACATCAATAACGAGCCCTGCCTCGTAATCCAGGACATCTTCTCATCCATATATTCTCATCTCTTCATATATTCTCTGCAAGGAACTGGGAATTTCGTCTTCAAGGAGACTGCTGAAGAAGGCGAGATGTGAAGAACCACATCCCAACACTCCCGCCCATCACTTTCTACACTGACACCAACACCTCTGCTCGGAAGACCCAGTTCTGCAAGGCCCAAGTCCTCGCCCTGTTCCAGCCCACAACGTGTTCCCAGCAACACCAACATAAACCTCAAGCCTCTCCCTGGATCCAGGAGAGTTTTACGTGCAAAGGAGAGGAGAACCTGGCCGGGCAGACGTGTCGTTCAGAGGGTGTTCCTGGGCTGCAGCTGCTGCCGACAGCTACGCACTTGCCAGATGTTCCCTGCGCTGTTCCCTCTCCCCCCTTCCCATCCTCCCATAACCCAGCAACAATTGCATTGTCTTTTATGGACTAAGGAAGTGAAGGAAGGGGAGGGACTTCCAGGAATTTTTAATACATAGATTTTTCACCTTAATGTTATTTCATTTTTATGAACACATAGAGAGCAACACATAGAGAGCAACATACATATAAAGGGTATATATAAAGATATGGAAATAAAAATGCTGCGGGTTCCTTCCACCCTTCTGTTCCACATTTTTAAGCAATGCCACTGCAGCACAGCAAGGGTAATTGCTGTCTCACAGTTATCTGTCCTCGCTTGACTCCACTGGCATTTGGAAAAGCTCTCTCTAATAAGGGCTTCTCATTAGCCCTGTGAAGCCCAGGACCCCAGAGACTGCATTTAATTCAACCATGACCTCCCTTCTGGGCATTTCCTGGCAAATAATGACCAGATGGAAGAGCTAAAGACTGCCAAACATTCACTGCAAGGAAGTGCCAAAACAAGGGTCTTTATTGCTGATAAAAGCCATGGAAACACAAGAATGCAAAACAAAGTTACTACCTCTCATCTCCCCCTGCACACACACACACACATCTGCTTCATTAACGCCCTGATTGCTGCTGCTAGAGTCGCAGGCACCAACCTTCACCCTGCCATTAAGCACTGGCACAGCAGCAAACGACAAAAATAATTTCACTCCCCGTGTTAAATGATGATGTTTATGCCTCTATTGCTACCAGTCATTACTTCCATTCACTTGCCTCATTTGCAAGTTCTTCACACCACGCTCTCATTTGCTATGCTCAGCACCACGCCTGGACGTAGGAGTTAGGTCTGATGAACAACTCCCAGCATAGGCACCCGCTGTGCCAAAATGCAGGATGTTGTTATCTCCTTCCAGAGGAAAGCAGGGGGCAAGGCTCATTCTCCACCGAGACCTTGTCCCAGTTGGGTTTTGCAGAGCAGTGAGACGGAGCCTCCTCTGTCTTGAGCCCCATACGCATCCACGCAGATCCATCAGAGGTTGCACAGATCCAAGTCTGTGCAGCTGGAGCAGGATGGATTTACACCAGCTGAGTGTAGGGGCAATTCTAGTGTGCAAATGACAGCTTATTTCTGCATGGGAAAAGGAACAACCAGGACCAGCAGAGGCTCCTCTCTGCTGCAGGACAGCACTCGTCTTGGCAGTCACACCAGCTGGACTCCTAATGGCTACGCTGCAATTATTACATTAAAGAAACCATACCCCTCGCAGTCATAATTATACTGGAACAAAATATATGTGCAGACCAGGCCTTAAATCAATTTATAGAATCTACACCGGGGATTGCTCTAGTTTAATTACATGTCCATTTAAATCAATTTGTTTGAATCAAGACTGAAGACCTGCAACCGCTTTGCGCACGGGCCGCGTTCCCGTCGCATGCACACACACTGGCCTTGGAAATCAAGCCTCTGCCTTGGACAGCTGACTCATTTAATATGAACAATAAGTTAAAAAATAGTAGGGTACATGCTTCTACTTTTGTCATTTGCAGAAACCAGAACAATTCTTAGCCACTCCGGATAATGCTGTGGCAAACTGATACCAACAGCTCCGGGGCTTGTTGCATCACTCTGGCCAGTGGAAAATACCAGTCTGGGCTGTCTGCTTCTCATACCGAAGCAGAGGGCACGCTCTGCTTTGCATCTTACAGAGTCTTCACCCTCCCTGCACTAGTGGCTGTGTGTGGCTATCAGTGTCCACATGCAGATAGCAAATCTTGTCTATCAGTTACACGGTGCTCCGGTATCAACTTCAAGCATGAGAGGGCTTCTAAAAGGAAGAGACACAAGAGACAACAGCAGGAAGCTAAAATCATGGATTTTTATTTGCCTAATATAATTTCTTCTCCTATATTTACTCATATATTCTTCCTTAATTCCTCTATTATTTAGTATTCTTCCCAAACTTGAAATAGCAGGGACAGGACACACGTCCTTCACTTGCAGAGTTCTCACCATTCTTATTTCTACCCCTGAGTGCCCAGCAGTAACCAGCCCCAAATGCAGCAACACAAAGAAAATCCCTAAGGAAGAACTTCTGAAGAGGGATCAGACAACCCGGCATCGCAGCAGGCGAGACTGAAAGTGATGCAACAAGAAGGTTCATAATGAAACCTCTGTTTTCCCATTGTTTGCCCACTGGTAGAGCCAAATCAGTTAGAGATGCAAACTTGTACTCCGGGAGTTGCCTAATTACAACAGTACCTAGCCTGGATACAGCTCTGCTAATATAAACACACGTTTTGGGAGGACTTCCTTCCATCCTCTTGGGGAACAAAGCTAAGACACCCACTGTTTTGCTTGTGTAACAGCACGAAGCTGTTGCCCATGTGAACGACACGAGGGTGTTGTGTGCGTGGGCATGGGCAGTGTGAGGTGCTGTGTGAGCTGCCCCCTCAGCCATGGCAGTAACAGAAACACAAAGAGCACAGGCACATCTGCAGAGCCATCGGAGGGGTTTATTTGCACCAAGGAACGCACAGCTCCAGCAGTGCGGCCTGCTTGGGTCGTGAGGGATGACTCTACCAGTCCCAGCTTTTCCCAAATCTCCATTTTTTTGGCCATCAATGGCTAAGGTCATGCCCAAAAGAGCCGCTTAGCTCTTCAAGCCACTTCCAACCCCAAGGCAAGAGGCTCATGGCATTGCTAATGCTGGTGCCCTGACAAGGACGCCCTGCAAACATGTGTGAGGGGAACAGCCCTAGTGAGCTTGCACCTTGCACCAGCAGAGTTCTGCCAGTACCACCCATGGTGCAGAAAATGTCTCATGCTGCTACTCACATCAGTAAGAGCTGCATAGTGCAGAAAGTGCTGAGGCACAAAAAGACACCTTAATCTTCTGCTTGCGTGAAGATTTTGTTTAAAGAAGAGTCCCTTTGGCCCATTGGCACCTATGGTGGCACCTGTGGGTGCACACAGAGCAAAGGCCTGTCCTACCAGTCTCACACTGGGTTACACCAGACTGGTGCAACCGGCTCTGGTGCTCCGGCACCTCAGACAGCCCTTCCTAGCAGGCTAAGGCCATGGGAAGCTGCTGCCAGGAAGGCAGACTATACCAAGGGCAAAAAGCAAAAGCTCCAAGCATCCAGGCAGCCCCTAAGCCTCCCAAAGCTGTCACAGGCACCCAGACCCCAGCATTTTAACTGTGCTGCTGCTGCACATGTACATTACATCTGCAAGAAGTGTTCTCATACAGCCACGTTCAACACAACTGGTTGTTCCTCCATCTAGGCAAATGCAGGTACTTGATCACAGCATAAGTTCAGTGTCAGACTATGCAAAACCTGGTCCATACCGACATTCAACCAACATGAGCACTGCAACAACCGACCTGGCATCTATTTTCATCAAATACAGGCAGGATCAGACAGCAGAAAAACTAAGTGCCTCCATTTGAGGACCAGCCCCACTGTTGGGAGGACTTTCTAGAGCAAAAAAGAGAAACCATATTGCAGACTTTCCAGCTCTGCTGATTTAAGATAGACAACACTTCACCTCACTTGCTGTTTTGCAATAAGATTGGCCATAACTCACATACCTCACATTTAATATGCTGCAAAGTCATCTGCCTTTTGAGCACAAGGGCTTGTTATGCTGTCACTGCTGTTAGGACAC
>JAUBOD010000940.1:1102428-1118735 GCA_032353885.1 Nothura maculosa
ACTCCACAACCTCTCTAGGCAGCCTGTTCCAGTGCTCTGTCACCCTCACAGTGAGGAAATGCTTCCTGAAGTTCCTGGGGAACTTTTGGTGCCAAAAGATGAAAATCTAAATCCATTTGTCCAAGAACCGCAGCACCCAACTACCTTTCTGTATAACACCATGATTGTAATGCTGTTTTTTCAGACATTCAGACATCAGACATTCAAAGCTCTTTTCAGGTGATGCTCCCAGGATGCGCAGTTTGGAATATCTTTCATGCCTTGTTTCCTGCTTCTCTGCACATAATAATAAACCCCAAGAAACTAGCCCAGTCACAGGGACAGAATAAACATGTGAAAGATAGACATCAAACCAAAAATCACATACCTTGCAGTATTTTAGTAGGCACGATCTTCTTTATGAAGATAAATATAAGTTTTGATAAATTTTTAGTTAGGCATACAAAGTGGGAACAACTAAGGACTGGAATTATTACAGCCCGATAAGTTCATTGTTTTCCTAGATAGATGTTTTTTCTCAATATATATTTTTAAATAATTTTTTCTTTTTTTTTTTCTCCATTCAGGTTTACATTCTTCTGCAGAGCTCAGCCAGGTGAACGGACCCAATTTCTGAGGGTTTTGGTTAGCCAGTCAACACCCAAGCGAACACATTTTGGTGTCAAACTGAAAGGCTGCAGCTGCCCTGGTGCTGTATTGGCCCTCAAGTGTCCTGAGGACATTGGGGGACATGTCCCTGGCACAAGGGGAGGTCCTTCCTCAGTTCATTGTGAGATGGGGCTCACTCGGCCCCATGAGCACCCACGCGGTTTGAGGGAACGTTGGGAAGGGCAGACGCCCTTTGAGTAATTTCCACCTCGCAAACGTGTGAAAGCAGAACCTGTGCTCAGACCTACAGTGCTAACCCTGCCAGTCCCTTGTAACTTCAAGTACTGAAAAATCTGGACAAGATTTTTTTGTGCAAAGCATCCAAATGCTTTGCTTTGAAAACATGCCTCCTCAGGACTGGGGTTCCCTGGGCTGTATGTTCAATGGGCTATGGAGCCCATCATGTTCTGTGTATTCTGTCTTTCAATTTCTAAATCAGTCAGTCTTGTCCAGAGAGGAGGCATTTTGCTCTTATAGGTGCTGGAGCCTCTTTCAAGGAAGACGCAGCCACAGTTTTCTATCACAAAGACAGTATTTTCTTCTTCTTTAATACTTTCCCTAACTCAAAATATGTTATTAGCATAAAGCAAAAAGTTGCACATACAGATAGATAAATAAATAAATAAATGGCCCTTATGTCATTTTTCTGTTTCTAAATTTTGTAAATGAAAGTAACTAGAGGGCAACTAATAAAAGGATTACAACTCGATTTTATTCTTATATATTTCAGTTGGGTTTGGCCAACAGAAATACTGTATGTTGTACAATGTAAATGAATAAATTATCGATTGTGAGAAATCTTGATTACCTTTTTTCTTTTTCTGTGTAATTCTGATCCTGCTGTTTACAAAGGTTTTGCTTGTTATTTACTTGTATTTAAACTGTATTCTTTTTATGAGTTGATCTTTCTTAAAAAAAATACTGTCAGACTGCACAGCTGCATTTCTCAACTATTTCATGCATCAGTCTGAGCAACAATGGAAGGAACTGAGTAATACATAACTTCTGTGAAATCCTGAGGTAGAACTTACTATCTATCCAAAAGCTTCTTGAGTTCCTGCATTTTAAGATGAATTAACCAATTTCCTTTTACATGAATCAGTGTCTTCAAACATGAAGCAGCTGTGAATTTTCATTAGCCAGTTAGCTCTGTCGGGGTTATAAGGTTTGTGACCACCGCCAAGACTTGAAATTATTTGTGTGGAAATAATAGTGCTTCAGAGACGAGGAAGATGGTGATTCAGACCTGTCTGGTTCTCCCACTCAGCCTGAGTCACCCGCAGCTTTAATATGCAGCATTAGAAAAGATGTGTGAACGGAGCTGCTAAAGCCCTTTTTTTACATTTGATGCCGCACATTTTGCAGTTTCCCAGGCTGATAGGAATGACTTGGATCTATGCAAAGAGACACACACATCATGTCAGTGTCTCTTTGAATGCACTGCCCGGAGACAACCCACAGAAGTTCCTGCTCCGTGAGCTGGAGGCGGGAACTACTTTAACATCCAAAGCACCAAATGTTCCCAGGTGCAATGGAGAGCTCTAGAGGAAAGGAGACTTGTCTACGCTAACACAGAGTCCACCATCCTTTCAGTCCTCCTTCGCTCAGCTCAGTGAGGATTTTCCCCATACCTAGTCTCTCTAAGTCTGTTCAGAGCCTTTTCAGAATACGTTGGGTTTTCTGTGTCTTTGCCATTTTCTTGGTGCATCTGAGCTGCTCCTAGGCATCTAGAGATCCTGGACTAATGCAGCAGACTGGACAGAGGTATTTAAGGTTGCTAAGCTGCCTCAGTAAATGCATGGTTCCTGTAAATACTAAGTAGGCCCATGGAGAAGGAGGCTCTCTTATATTACCCTACCAGAAAAATAAAATAAAATAAAAATAAAATAAAAATAAAAATAAAATAAAATAAAATAAAATGTAAAATAAAATACATGGTGTGAGCCATATAGGGATTCTTAATTCTGCAAAATGTTTTTTGAGCCTAGACGGTAGTTCATGTCATATCATACTTGTTAGGTGCTGTGCAAGTAACTGTGATATGCTACAGAAGTGATTATTATTTTAGCATTAGAATAGTTAGCACGGCTTGCAGGACAACTGAGGTGCTTTGGGATGAAAATAGTACAAAGTCATCTTCGTTATTCATGCTGAAGTGTGTGAAGGAGAACACATGTGATTGGAGAGTTCTGAGGCTTCCCATGCAAAATGTCTCTTAGAAGTGTTCATTTAGTTAGACAGAAAACTACATTTTCATAGGCATATGTTGCAAGAATGCTCTGGTCTGGGATCAGTCAGTTGTTCCCCTGGTCATGATCAGGACCATGTGGTTCCATGAAACATGTGAGAGGCCTTGGAGGCGACAATTATGGAATGCATTTTCAAGTCAAATATGTCTATTATGGGAAGTATTTTAAAATATCAGGCGTGTTAAATACTTCTGATTTGAAGAGCCTGGCAGGATGCTGCAAATCAGTTGCATTTCACAATGGAAAACTTGCTGCTGCGTAACAAAAGCTCAGTGATCCAGAGCAGGCCTGGGTTTTTTTTAATACATGTTGCAACAAGTCCATATATTGTGTGAGCTGAGAAGATACTGAACCCCAGGAGTATCTTTCTGATGAAGGGAGGAGATGAACCCAACTGTTCCCCAACTGGGGAGGAGATGAACCCAACTGTTTGCTTCTGGTCTAACCCAATGTTGTGGCCTGATGCCTGTTTTCTTTCATACATGCACTCTTTTGAGGCTTAGTACAGGAACTTGCACTTGTCCACTGATCTATGATAACCCAAATTTGTTAGTTTCTGAACGCACTGAAATGACACTCTTTTCCTTCTCCTCCAACGCAATTAAGGAGAGGTGAACCAAGGTAGAGTATTTACTAGATGTCCTCCTGAGATCCTTTCTGATTTGAATTATGATCCTGTGATCCTAAGTAGGCTGCCCCATTTGTTTCCATTTTGATGTTGAACTTAAGGCAGATACATTTGGCGCTCTGTTACATGATTATTTTTAATGTGAACAAATAAACAGAAATCAAGAAGTCTTTCCTTTTTTATGCACTGGAGAAAAAAGAAAGAACTGGTAAGAGAAAAAAAATCTTAGTTCAGTGAAGTCTACATCAATACTGAAACACAAACATGATTTGTACAGTTGGCTTCCAGACCTTTGCTTGTCTCTGCACACCTATTGCTCTCTTAAATGGTGCTAATTAGGTCTGTAACACTCTTAGATCTCAAGCTTTTGATTTGCCAACTGTACTGATGTGATCATACCAGAGCCTGGCCAGTATTACCCAGTCTATAACGCTGCGTCATTAAATCAGTAATAATGGCCAATCGTGTCTGTTTAACAACATTGGTCACAGTTGCTTTAATTTGTGTTGGGGGTACATTTAATCCCATTCAGATGGATTTCAAGGCACCTGGCTTTTTGAGGATTGTCCTTCATCTGAAGTAATAAAATCAAAATGAAATCAATAATAAAATCAAAATTACAGATAGGAAACTTGCAGCACTGGTTCCTTAATGATTTGGGAGGTTATTTTAAAGTAGGTGTTACCCACCAGTGTACTTCTCCACACCAGAACACTTCTCAGCCCTTCCCAAAAGTGCTATGTGCAGCATTCAGGATTGCACGTAAGCAACATCACTGCCCTCTGTGCCTTGTCCCCATCTAATTCCATGTTAAACAAGTTAAGGGGAAATAAACAAGCAGCTGAATTTTAGTTCTATCCCTCCCAACAGCCCAGGATGATTCTCAGATTTTTCAAAGCTGAAGAAATTAGACTAAATTGTTTTCCCTTCCTCTTTTGCCTTGCCCGGTGTGTGCTATCACTCAGAACAGCTCGTGGATGCTTCGGAGTAAGTTCCCGCTTCCCTTGAGGTGCTTTAATTTAAATGTAATTTCTTGTATCTAGTCTTGAATTATAAGGATAAATGTGAAGAAGGTAGAGCATCTCATTAATGAAACCTGCAAACTGAGACACCAGTTTTAATGAGGTTACATTTAGTAGATGTTCTTTGAAAGCGTAACAGCTAGAGGCTGGCTCCCAACTCAGGAAAAACAGATCTTTTCCACAGAAAAAAATCCTGTTAATATTTAGGTAAATCTTCCTGACAAAATGAAAATGCACTTTTTAAAAAAATATACTTTCTTCAAAATTATTTTAATAACTCAGGTAATTAAATATTGACAAATTTTAGACAGCAATCATTAGGAATCCAACAATACCTCCTGCTTTAGGAAGAGGTGCAGCAAGCACCGTTTACAAACAAGCCCTCATGAAAGGGCTTTGGATTTCTCATTGCACCAAGGGCTGCATTCCTGGGCTTCCAGTTGCCACACATTTTGCCTATAATGTGCATGATAGTGTTCCAGCTGCTTAATGACACCTCAGCTTTTACTGTAGGCTGAATGACCAAAGGTGGATGGCTAAAGATTACTTTGCAATATGAGACTTCTTCTTTTCCTGTGTATTAATGGACTATGTTTTGGCTTTGGTACTTCTAATATTAGAAAAGCACACCAGCAAAGAAAGTAGGGCAGCTTTATTAAGGGCATTATGGAATCGTGAAGCTAATGCTGTACACATCAGGCTGTGTCCCATATACTCTATGTGGGACATGGTGAATTGTGCGACTGCGCTCCCATTTTTCCAAAAAGAAACAGGATAAAGAAGGGCACTGAGAAAAATAATGCAATCATGGGGAGCTTTGGGGTAAGTTAGACCATCAGAGGCGTAATTATTATCATTTACCATGAAAAGCGAGAATCTTTTATTTGTATTTGCAAGGCACTTTACACATCCAGGTTAGCATATTTGCATTCAATCTTTGGACCCAACTCGATTTGATTCCCAAGAGAAATAGCTTTCAAAGGTAGTAAATAAAGATTGTGATTGAGTAAGAGCCAGAAAAAAGTCAAAATTAACCAGGAAGCCCTTGCCATGAAATCACTTGCATGAAGATACACAAAGACACATATCTTGAAGTGAGAGGTGCTTCTCTTTTGTTTTACATATTTCCCACAAGAAAGATGCAGACACTTCAGAGCACAGTCAAGGGAAGGAGAACTCCACCACTTGCATGCTGGAATGTGACATTTTTGTCTTTGCACTTCTTTTTTCTTTAATCATTTCAGATATCTGAGTAGAGAATCACTGCACCGTTCATCTGGGACACGAAATGGCTAAGAATTAAATTATGACTCATTTTCACGAGAATTAGGGAGGAGGAAATACTAGCTCTTTTCCCACAGCTAAGTCCTGGTAAATGCCTGAAGCCTAAATTCAAAATAGTCTCATGTGGATGCAAATCCTGCTCTTCCCCGTGTTAAACTCCCTGAATAAGTATAGATGCAAGGCTTTACAATTCGGCAGCTATTCCTTTCATTCGAGGCAAACAGATCTGCCTTGAGGTGGTTCCCCTCCATCAGATTTACAGCATAGTAAACTGGCGGCAAATAAGTTTTAGCAGCCCGAGTGTCGTCTTCTGTTTCCCTTTGTTCCCTAGGCACTGCATGTAGTGATATTTGATCGGGATATCAAGGGCTGCCAACACGCTTTACCTTTATTTTGCAAAAATACAAGGGCAATTACAAGCAGTGTCTGAATCACTCAGCAGCACGGCTGGGATTACAGGGGTCGGTAGCCTGCACGCAGGGCAGCACCGTCGCAGAGGGACAGGGCTGCGCTCGGAGCTGCAGCAACGCCAGAATCCTGAAATTCCTGAAAGCAGATCCAGCTGCAGCGTGCCTGGCAATGTGAAACTCGCCCTTCTGCATCCGGGGAACTCCCTATCTCTGCCTTGGGCTGGCTTTGGCTGGGTGCTGTGTATGGGCAGGATGTGTATGCGGGAGTGATTCTGCAAGTGAGAGGGAAAGGAGCGAAGGGGCAGATGAGCCCAAGTTGAGGAGCACCCTGGCAAATATCTCGCCCTTTAGCCCTGCTAAACCAATGCACTAAGGCTCTATCCCTTTTCATCTTACAGCCACCCAGGTTGCCAGCCTCCAGCTCTAGTCCTTTTGTTCACCCTTCAGATCCCAGCGGATCCTGCTTCTCTGCACTCCCTAGAAACTGCTCCATCGAAATGCGGGGCTCTCGAGAGCTTTTCTGGTCCAACACACATGATGGCTTCAGAGATGCATCTCTGGAAAGTGAGCTCCGTGGGGAACACAAATGGGACAAAACAAGGGTAGCAGGATGCATATTGCAGAGGGGAAAGGCCCGAGAGAATGGAGGAGTCCCTAGCACAGCAGAAATGTGGAAGAGAGAGACGTGAGTGAAAGCAGATTGCTGAGGGAGGCCTGGGGGTGAGTGAGAGCGAGCTGAGAACGTTGCCACCAGCGGAGCGGCACAGTTAGCACGCTGCCTTCCCCCTCTCCTCCGTGACCACACAGCGCTGCGAGTCTGCTCCTTCTGCTGCGCAAGATGAGCGCGGTGAAGTGATTTATACCCATGGGCTTTAGACAATCTGCTTTGATTGTCACTTAAAGAAGAGAGGAAATGACCTTGATTAAGGTTAGCTTCAATTCCTCTTTTGTGTCTGCACTTAAGGAATGCTGTGCGCTCAGATACCTACATTTTTATTCAGTGCTTCATGTTTACCTTTTATTTTATTAGGAAATGGCAAATCACATTTTATATTTTCTAAGTAATTTTTTTTTTCCTTAGAAGTTAAGTTGCCTTTGGATAGAAAGGCTATAATAAGATAGAAAAAAGGCAGCACTGTTTTTCATTATTAAATAAAGTCTTGAATGTTTGGATATGCAAGAAGAAAAATGTGTCAAAACATGTTTTGTATTTAAAGTTAACTGAATTATTACTCAAAGGCGATTGTAGTACATCAAATAAGCTCTTAACCAGTGGTTAGACAGTCTAGGACTAGTAGATCCCTGACATCCGCGTTTATTCATGAACTGGAGATAGAAAAAAAGAAATTTCCAGGTTTTTTAACTTCTAATTAGTTCCTTGTTTGGAATGAAGAAATCCGTGACTGAGCTAAACTGGAAAAAAAATGGAAAAGGAAAAAAGAAATGAAGGAAATATGTTTTCTTCACTTGCAGTATAGCTTCCAAGTGACAAAAAGGTGGTTCCTCAGGTCAGCAAACAGCTGTTCTGGAAGGTTACTTGTTCAATGCTCTGCCTTTCTTTAAGAGGTTGTTAGCAAACACGATACTCAAACCCTGGCAGTCAGGTCTTTCGTCTTCTTTGCAAGCAAGCAAACACCCTATTTTGTGGGCTGCATGAGCGCAGTCAGCTTAGGAAAGATGCAAATACTCCATACGAGTGGGAGGATTTCACTGGTAAGGAGAGGCCAAGAGCTGCGGGGAGTCCAAATCCCAGAAAAACCTTGTGAAAGGTGGGGGAAGAGATTTCGCACTCCCACAGGGCAGATGAGGGGTTTGAATTTGATTATTCCACAATCTGGAGTAATGCCCCAACTGAAGAGTTTGTGGATAGAAGGGAAAATACCAATCCCCTCCAAGCTTGCTCTGCACGGGTGATAAACCAGGCGTGATGCAGCCCCTGCACGCAGAGCAGGCTCTGTGGATCCATACACAGGGCAGGCAGCTCAGCCTTGCCAGAGGGGTAAACGTTTGTGTATATGGTGAGCAGCAAAAACCTGGGAATGAAGAATGGTGATCACAAACCCGGAATACCTCATTTCTTTCCATAAAGAAAAAAAATCCAAAGACTGTTTTGTGTAGATTCATCACAGTGGCTTTTATTTGCAACCAAGTGTGATTAGGGATGTTCATTGTTTGTGTTTTCCCCATTCTGTCTGTTCTTGCCTTCATGTGTAACCATATGCTTTTAGATTGCAGTGCTTCCATGGATCACCTTCTAATGTTTTCAGAGCAGTAGTAGTTCCCAGAACAGAGGTTAAAAAACATTGACCTCAGAGACTCAACCACTGGAAATTTGACAGCAGAGGAAGCTTTGTAGCACAGAAAGCTAAAACTGGATTTTGTGACTGCCAAAAATATTAAACTTAGGCAGTCATTCCTCTCCTAAATCTAGCACAGTGTATTTTCCCATGTCAGCAGATCCCAAAACAGAAACCAGATCTTCTGAGCTGCAGCCCAAAACCTATCCACCAGACTATGATTAGTGCATCTGCACTAATTTTGCAGGCCCAAATCAGGTGGAAAAGCACCATTTAAAAGTCTTGTAAGCCCAGTGAAGCCTTCCTTATGACATTAAGCAGCTGCCAAGGCATCCTCATCACTCACTCCTGACTGACTGTGTGTTTACCCCTCTTGGATTTTATCTGATTTGTTACACAGCTGGCTTGTATATGATTCAGACTGTAGGACCTTCTTTTCTATATAGTTTGGGCTATTGACTACTTCCCTCTGCTGGAGAGAATCAGTATTAGTACTGGAAACACAGTACAACCTATTGAGAAATCCCTGGTGAAATCAAGGAGACTTCTGGAGGTGGCAGTTAGGTTGTGTTCAGCACCTGATACCTCTCTATTAAAGCTCAGCATCGGATAATCTAAAGCAAGATGCTTAATTTGGAGTCTGTTACCACATGAAGATTGAACCTTGCTGCCCCAGGAAAATGTTTTCAGCCTTAGTGCTGTGCTTACTTACTTGATTAAATACAGAGACTTCTTGATTGCTCACAGATCTCAGAAGGAGGAGTAAGCTGAGTTTTAAATAGTTCTAAAAATATAAGCTAGCCTCATTTCCTCTCATATCACAAGGCACTGAGCATTTTCTTGGACGTTTCTCCTCTGCCCTCCTCTAAACCCCTTTAGCTGAGTCTATGTTCTTAAGGGTATATATTTCTTTAGGCCAATACAAGAATATAAAAATAATGCTACATTAAGTAGCACTGATTTCTGAAAGCCTGGCTCAAATAGATGAGTGTTTTACATTCAGTTAATCTTCAAGACTAGGAGTTTTGCCATGCCCAAAATACTACTATGTGTATGTGTGTGCGTATATATATATATATATATATATATAAAATCTTTGGTAGGAGGAGAAGTCACTAAGCAGAGATAACATAGTGAGGGCAACCATTGCATTTTAATCTCACAAGTCTGCTGAATTGCCTGTGAAAAATCAGAATTTAAGCAGACAGAGTGAATATGTGATGGAAAATTTTCTGTGCTCTTTACAAAGACACAAAGGAAGGAGAGAGAGAGAGAAGCAGCATTTGCTACTATAGGAAAGAAAAGTGAAAACATTCTGAAGAAGTGTCAGGTAAATGTAAAGTAAAATGTAGGAATTTTGATAAAATCAAACAAAACCTCACAATCATTGTCCACCAAAAAAATAATAAAAAAAATGAAGACACAGAGAGGTGGCATAAAACAGAGAAAACAAGCGCCAAATGGTCATTAGCTACCTGGAGATCTGATGCAGTGTTTATTCATTTTTGGCCCCAGAGAAGCAAAACTCCAAATAAGTTCTGGCAGAACTGAGTGCTTAGGGCATCCCATCTCTCTTCAGGAATCCACAGTGGCCTCAGTGTCCCACAAGCAGCTCTTCCAGTTGTCAGAAGGGTCATGGAAAAATGCTAAAATGGTTATTTTTAATTGCTCACCGAAAGCTTTTCACAGTGTTCATCACAGAAGCCCTGTCAAATCTTACCATTCTCCAGGCAAAACTGGACTCTTTGGTGGTCCCTGGGAAAGGAGAGGTTCACACTTGCTGCCAGTGAGTTGCACTGCAGACGATTTCTCCAGTTTGGGTCATTTCTCATCCCTGAAGGCTTTTTCATCCCTTGTGCTCCCATTGGTCTCCCCAGCCACAGAAGCTCTGTGCTATGCACCTCATTCTGACATCCGCAGCAAAACAGACCTTAAAGGCTCTCCGGGCTATGAGAGCCAACTGACAGCAATCCACTTTCTTCTAGAACATGTGGTATTTCTGATCAAAAGCCAGCAGCTTGGTTGGCAAAAAAAAAAGCCTGAAAAAAATATTACAATTATTGTGGAGAAACTTGAAACTATAACATTATCAGCAATTTGTAGAGTGAAATACAGAAGTGCAAAAAGACCAAGCAGTGCTTTGAAAGCCATATGCTTTCTCAGGGAATGGGAGATAGCTTATAATACACTGGTTGGCATATTCTCAAATTCATCTGGTTTTAACTCTTTAGTTCATGGTGTGAAATGATAGAAACTGCTAGACTGATACTTAGGGGGAAAAAATAAAGGCATTTCAAGTTGGATATCAGAACCACAGCGGATCTAATACTGCTGGGTTAATGCAGCCCAAACTCTTTCATGGCAATCTGCCTGTGTTAGGGCTGCAGAATATAAGTCAAATTCAGAAGCAGGAGAATGAGATCAATACAGCGCAGAGTACCAATTAGCATGCCCAGTTTGCAGGAACATCCTTCATTTGTCCTCCAAATTTTTCTTTGTCTCTGCTGTTACAGCTCAGTCATTGCCAGCACTGATCTTTTCCTGCAAGTAGAGAAGCAGGCTGCAAGTATAGGAGGCTGCTGCCACACCATGTGCAAAAGAATTCTCTATTACTTTTTACACAGGAAAGCATTTAAACTTAAAAGTATTTAAATTTAAATACAGGTGGTTTCTTTTATATAGAGATATAGTGGAATAACAGATGTGATTTTTTAAGTAAGCTCTCTTTTTATTATCCTCATAGATATGTTTGCTTAAAATATAGTACATATTCTGGTATATATAATATAGTAATGTTAGGAAGAATTAAAACTGCAATCAAGATGCATTTTCAAAAAACTTCAAGTGCTTAGACCAATTTCTTGCACAGAGAGACAGCTCCGGTGTTTCTCTTTGCTCCCACTTCCCAAATGCCCTCAGCAAAGATGTCAAATAGCAAAGCCTCAGCCTGGATGTGGAATGTGAGGGTTTTGCTTGGCTCTCTCACCTCTTGGGCTGCAAGGTGAGGGATGTTAGGGGGAATGACTGTTCCCAAGCGATATTCCCTCTGCAAATGGGCAGAGTGCCAGCCCCAAGGCTGCAAGCACCACCAGAGGCAGGAGGGGCTGTACGGATAGCAACAGGGATGGGAAAATACCCTGCTCATGGCCTTGTTGGCCCTGGAGGGAAGACATACCCTCAGGATATCTAAAGCAGGGAATAGGTGTCCATTTTTGAGGTCCTTGCATGTTGATTTTACCCCACATTCTTTCGCTAGCTCACTTGCCACCCTAAGCAGTGCCATATGCTCATGGTGTTTGAGGACAGGGCGCTTTAGGGCTTGTACGTAGCCTACCAAGCCAGAGTCACCTAAAGCAGCGGCTGCTCCAAGGAGCCCTCGACCTCCTCTGGTAAGACCTTCGTTCAGGAGCAACGTGGGGCAAAGCTCTGCCTCTGATGCCTCCTCACCCACCACCCATGGGCTCCTTGGCTGGCACTCTGCTTGTGGTTTTGTCCCAAGCAGCCCCACAACCTCCATCCCATGGGAATGTGCCCCACAGCTTCTTTAAAAAAGGCACTATTTATCTGTCAGGGCTCCAGCTGTGCAAAATCTGGAGTACACGTGCACTCCTACTTACATAGCTGGGTCAGTCCAAGTCACCCGACTACCTGTATAAGAGACTACACAGAAATGCATGGATATTGGAAAAACACGAGATTCATTTTTCCTCAAGCTAACATTTGCTCTGCTTCTTTGGGAAAGAGGCATGTCTAAATAGATAAGTGGAGTTAGTAAAATAAAATGAGGGGAGAGGAGTTACCATCTCCATTTCTAAATTCACCCTGTTGTTGTACCCTCGGCCAGAGTCCACTTTGCTTCACTGCTTGTTGCAGTGGTTGCTGACTGGGATCCTGCACGGACCCTGTAGCAATGTATTTATAGTGATTCATCTAGAAATCTAACATTCAATCAAATCTGGTAAGAGCATGCTTATTGGTAGGTATTTTTCATTCACTGCGTGACCTGAACGAAGTCACCTTTGCTTTTTCCCCCACATCATCTTCTTTCTAAGTTTATAGCTTGTTTCAGTGATTCCACAACGCTGCACCCATCATATCATTTTCTGATCCTGAAGAAATAAATTGTATTTGCTTTTGTTGCTTAAATTTCATTTCTCCCCAGAGACAGCGTGCTGGCATTTGTGTGCTTGCTTGTACCTGGATATGGAAAAGGCTTTTGAGATGAGTAGCTGTGAGGGAGCAGGATCTCCATCATGAGCCAGCTTTCCAGAACACTTCACCCGTTATAAAAAATCACTCTTTTAAAAAAATAGGTCGTCTTTATTGATACAGTTGGTACAATAGGTCCCTCCAGCTGTTTCGGTGAGGGTTGGTGAGGCGGCCTTGGCTCCAAGGCCAAGCCCAGCCAGCTGCCATAGGCCTATAGGCACCCAAACATAGTGCCTATAGGCACCCACACGAGCACACATACACAACGTGTATGCATTGGTGGCCACACAGATCAGTTGATGTGCACCATCACGTGACCTGGACACTGAACAGAGCAGTAATTCTTCCTTCAAATGTCTCCCTGCTCCTAGGAGGGTGTTATTTGGGTTTCCCCGCTACCACTGGGCCTGTGCACTCTTCTGTGTGTCTGAAGAACAGCTTTTTTTCACAAAATCTTACAAAGATGGCAAACCAAAGGTTAAAAAAATACTAGGGGAGAAGGAAGGGGATAGATTATTCCAGAGGTGACACCGATAAAATGCACAGGGAAAAGTCCTTCAGGCAGTGCTCATGAAGTTCTCAGCTTCAGAGCTTCCTCCAGTGGCTAAGCGGAGACAGTACAGCCCATAGGAATAAAGCTTAACCCTTGTGACTAAAGAACTTGCAGCGAGCCAGGAAATGCCCTTTTCTGTAGTACAGACTGTTTTCAGTCTCCAGCCAGGGCTCTTTCTGCCCTTGGGATTAGCAGTGTCCCCACACTCCAGGGCCCAGACCAGTATCCCACTCAACGGTTTGCCAGCTCCTTCCCTTCCTTCCCTTCCCATCCTTCCTTCCCTTTCTTCCCTTCCTTCCCTTTCTTCCCTTCCTTCCCTCCCTTCCTTTCCTTCCTTTCTTTCCTTTCTTTCCTTCCTTCCATTCCAGCAGTAGCAGGACTACCAAAACCTGGTTCCTTGCATTTCTCTTGCAATACCATGTGCAATACTCCCCTATCCTGATCCTGACTGGACAAACTAGTAAACCAAAGCCATGAGAGCATCATTTCCCATGCAGAAGGGCTCAGAAAAGATTCTTGACCAGAAAAAAAGCCTGAAGATCACTCTGAGATCTTCCTTGTGCTCTTGGAACCAAACTGGGTGTCCTCTAACTCAGGTGAGTATTGGCTTACCTTTGCATATTGATTATCTGTGCCCACCCACTGTCTCTTCTCCAGAAAAACCTTGAGGAATGCTTATGGCCTCATTTTCTCCTCTTCCATAAATTTCAGAGTAACCTCTGAAACAAAAATAACACAAAAACACCTTCTCCTAGGGTTCTTCTCTGCAGGGAAAGATTTGGGTCTTTGTATTTTTTTTTTAATAAAGACTGCAAATAGATTTGCAGCTGACTGCAGTCTTTTGTCTATCTTGCTCTCAGAGATTTCTATTGGAAAGCTAAAAACTACGAACAGAAGGACAGAAACTCAGGTGGGATCAGCTGTCATAGCACTCCTCAAGTCAGCATTGCTTACCAATCTTCACAAAGATACCCTTCTCCCAGGGCAACAGCACTTCACAGCACTTCAGAAACAGTAGTAAGATATTTGACACATCCTTTTTTATTTTTTCCTTAATCATTTGTCTTTTTTTTTTCCCTTCCCCCTAAAGATGCAAGCATAAAAATACAAGATTCATTCTACCTCTCAGCAATACTGAACCTGAATTTTAATTTGTAGCTGCATATGAAAAACGTGTTTGAGAAAGAATGAGAGAAATAAGGATCATAGGGTGGCTCAGAGAGAGCACAACACTTTCATGGTGTTGCCATCTTGGATTTTAAACCAAGATGTCAATTAAAGATTTGAATGGGGTCAATTGAAATGACCCAGCTAAACAAGATGCAATTAATTTTAGCCTGACCTCTCCTATCCTTCCTCCAAATGCCTTCTGTTCCTTCTGTACACTTATTGCTATTGGGGAAGAAGGGGAAAAAAAAAAGAAAAGAAAAGAAAAGAAAAGAAAAGAAAAGAAAAGAAAAGAAAAGAAAAGAAAAGAAAAGAAAAGAAAAGAAAAGGGGGGGAGGAGGGGATTAATTAGGTCTTGCTTAACAAGATTGCTTAAATAGCTAACCCTTTCTGTTCCCTCCTTTTTCATTTACATACAAAGCATACTCCTTTTATGGTTGACAGGGAAGACTCGTAATGCTTTTAACATTGTCTTTTATCAGTCTATTAACTCTGATAGTGGGAAGAAGGCTTAGTTTCTATAGGTGACGCCATACAGTATTTCAAATAAGGAGTATTACTTTCACATAAGAAACACTCTTGATTAATGTCCTGATCCTGAAGAAAATCCTGTTGGTTATACACTATAAATCAAATACACCTAACAAAATCTATGGTAATTTTCTTTTTCCTTACAACACACTATTCCCTAGTGAATTTGTCAGTCTGCTGGCTAACAGCTAAGCAAAAGGGGAATCACTACAGGCAATGGCCACGTCTATCTCAAGAAGGCTGTAGCCATTTGCCACTGGCTATAGCATGGATTTGGTGGATGATATGGGAGTGAGATGCACAGAAATGAATGGTGTATCCACTGGTAATTTGAAAAAATACATGTAAGAAAAGAAAATAGTGAAGAAAGCATAAATAATACTCTTGTGACACTGCCTGTTGCTACCGCCATATGGCTGCATGTGCTGAATGCACGGTAGAGGTTGTATAATATTTATATAACTAAACACAATTATATACATAAATAGCATATTATGTGTAGTTTTGTAGCATTCAGAACTGTTCTGGATGCTTCCAGGTGACACCATGAAGAACTACAAGTGTTTCAGAGTGTGTGTTTCCCATTCTCATTGCTGGTTCATGTAGCCAGCGCAGTCCTAAAAACCATGGTCATCATTGGAGCTCATCTCGCACATGACCTAATGGGCTTGAGGGCCTGTGTTTACCCATGCCGTGACAAAGCAAACAAGAATAAGGAGCAGTTAGACTGTGGTGGAATAGGAAAAAAAATAATGGCAGTTTGTGCACGTGTAGGACAGAGGTGCTGGGGAGTCTCTTTGTCACTTCTATGTAGAAGCAGAGACAGAAGAGAGCAAAAATTGCTGACTTACATACTGTGGTTATCACAGAAAGAAAGGGAGAAAAGAAACCAGCTTTCAGCAGGGAAGTACCTGGAAAGAAATAAGCAGCATAATGTAAACATCTGAGAAAGGTTATGAAATATCTGAGGAGAAACACATAAAACATGGAAACCATCTTTGCTGTTCGGTAGGGATGAAGTGATAGTCATACATACAGGAGCAAGCCTGGAGACTGACCCCCTGTTGATACAAATTCTGCCTAGGACCTGACGGTGCTGCTGGACACAGGCACACGCAAAGGATACATTGCCTTAAAATACTTATTAAGAATCTTATGATTACTTCTGTGTACCACAGTGCCTGTTGACCCTGCACTAGGTCTAGGTCCTCATCACCCTTGCTGCCAAACACTGAGACCTCTGTGGAGCATCTAGGATGGTCATTTATGGCCCACTTGCAACGTGTCCGCAGAACACAGCACATGCCTG
>JAUBOD010000940.1:1137316-1150593 GCA_032353885.1 Nothura maculosa
CGGGTTCGGGTAGGCCTTCCCTGCGCAACGGCTCGGCCGCGAGCCCGCCGCGCGGGGAGGCCGCGTCGCCGCTGGCCGCGCCGCCTTTGTTAGCGTCGCGCGGGCTCTTGTGGCCGTTTTTAGCCGTTATTTTTTGAAACTTCCCGTTCCGCGTGGCGCGCGGAACAGGCGGCCTGGCGCGGGCGGGGCGCGGCGCGGGGGGAGGAGGAGGAGGCCGGGCTGGGCCCAGAGGCCCGTGAAAATGCGTCACGGCCCCGGGCCTAGGCCTGGGCCTAGGCCTGGGCCCAGCCCCGGCGGGGTCACCGCAGCGCCCGCGGGCGGCGCCGCGCCCACATGGCGGCAGGCGGGAGGGACGGCGACGCGGCCAAGGCGCGGGCGGGCGGGCCGCGAAGGGAGAGGTCAGGCCCGGCGGGAGCTGGGCTTACGGGCCAGGCCCGGCCTAAGCCGAGTTAACGGGCCAGGCTCCCGAGGCTAGGGCTGCTCTGCAGCCCCGGGATCGCAAATACTGCCTGAAAACACTGCTTAAAATCACTGAAATACTCTGTATATATGTCATTCTATATATTTTGTGTATTTTTTAATGTAATTCTGTATACTTTTTTTCAGTGAGAAGATCACCTGCGTTTAGAAGGAGGAAGACTACGAAGTACAACGTTGTGCTCAAGAGTCTGGTCACCAAGTTGCTGTAACATCACTTGCCTTGTGGTAGTTTTGCTTTTCTTTTTGCAGTAGAACCACTGTGGTGTGTGGCCTCTCCTGTCTGCATTGAGAAAGAGGGGTAAGCTTGAAAGAAATAATAATTTAAAGAAAGGTTGAGGAGGGAAGGAGAAAAAATCCACAGTATGCTGTAGCTATGAACTCAAGAATTAATATTCATAACATGAATGCTATAATATATGAATATTCATAACATGGAGGAGCTGGCAATTTCCTTTTGTTAACATTTTAATAAAATTAAGGTTAAAATTGGAGTTTCATCACTGCATGGGCACTTCAGTGATATTTAATGGGGAGGAAAAAAAGCTGCTAATTATCACAAATACAGTCTTAGTTATGAAATTGTGTGAAGCTTAGTAGTATATGTATATTAAGGACTTCTTTCACTTGAAAGACGTCTTGGCTTCAGATTGGGTGTGGAGGTGAAAGGCACCTTGTACTGAGTAAGACTGTACTGAGTAAGACTGAGTAAGAAAAAAGCAGCAGTGGTCAGTGAGCAGCTGCGTGTGTGGAAATGGGTGCAAGGCAGCACTTGTTAAGGAAAGGAACTTTCTGCAGCCATCTGTATCAGATGTGTGACTAAAGATAAGAAAGGCATCTCAAAGAAATGGTAAAGAAGTGGTGTGAAACACATGGATAACTTTGATAATGCTAGGAAGTCACTCTGCTCGGTTAAGTGAGCTAGCAAGTGAAATGTGTAAGTAAATGTGGAGAAAGATCGTGGCCACCTTGTAGTGCCTTCCTCTCTCCCTGCTCCTTTTCAGCACATAGGAAGTACCACTACTTGTTTGGCTGTGTGACTTGCAGCACAAGAAAATCAATGCTTAATTTTCTTCAAACAGAAGAGTAATTAAGAGGTCCTGAGATGTAGTAGAAGTCTGTATGTTTTACTGTGGTATTCTCTAATTTAGAATTCTCTTAAAATCGGAAACCTCTGCTCTTATGTGTATTCCAGTGATAATGGTAAGGTGTGGGTGACCTAAAAGTTCTGCAGTTTCCCAGTGCTTCTGACTATGGAAAAAAAGTTGGCAGGCTATCACAGTGCAAAACTAAAATGTGAAGGTGCCTCCTTTAGTGCAGTTTGCTAAACATCTTTGTTTTTAATGTCTAAGCTTGGGTACTATGTGGTGTAAATCCATAGTATTTTGATCTGCAGAACCTCTTATTTTAATGGGCTGCTAAACATAATGAAACGGTGCTTTGGCAATGAAATCCTGAATTAGTAGTTATAAAATCTTAAGGCAAGGTAAACATCTATGAAAGTAGTTGATCTCCAAGTCAAAAGATTGAATAATTCTTTTTGCACTTCCTCTCCATTTTTCTTTTCAGCTGAAGGCTGCTGTGAATCACCTGTACCGTTCTCTTGCTTGAGAAAGAAAACTCTTCAACCATGGCAAACCAGGTAAGATTACTTGGTGAGAAATTCAGGTTGGCAGAGCTTAAAGGAATTCCAAAACCACACTCAGAATTTATAGTTAACATAAAGCTGAAATAGCTAGTTCGGTCTGAGTTGGGCATTTTTCTAGTCTAATGATTTCTTCACATAATTGATGATTGTCCTCTGGATTCTTAATTGCATCGACTGAAGTAGGTTGGGGCATAATGCCAAATTTTGCAGTTTGTTTTATTTGTGCATACTTGAGCATGAGCTCTGGGTCTTGTGCTTAACACACTCTATATATATAGAGGTGTTCTAGAAGAAGAACTTTAAAGTCTGCGTAAGTAAAAGTTACTGAAAACTACTCTTCTTTTGGAGCCTTGTCCTGGAAGTCTCCATTCCTCAGTCTTAAGTGAAGGGGGCAACTGCTCTTGTCTTGCTTTTTTTTTTCTTTTTTTCTTTTTCTTTTTTCTTTTTTTTCCCTTGTAGATATCTTGGTTTGTTTTAAACTCTTGTGTGCTTTTTTTTTTTTTTTTTTTTTTGAGGGTGTTTTTGAATTTTTGAGGCACTTCTTTTTTTGCCTGTTTCTTCCTGGCCTTGCATCTGGGTTTGAGTTTTCCCTCAGCCAAGCTAATGTGCGTTCCTGGTATGCCTACACCGCCCCCATCAGCGTTTCTGGCCTGGAGAATTGACTCACTAGGTAGTAGTGGAGAGGCCTCTTGCGGAGGAAGAGGAGAATTTGCAAGTGACATGAGACAGGGCCAGTCAAGATCCCTTTTAGGCAGAGGATGACTTCTCTGCCTCTTCATCGCTCCCACCGCTGCTGCATAGTTTCTTCTGAGTCTTAGAGCTCAAGTTGTGCACAATCCATTCTTTAAGCTAATCTGTAGGATTGGCCAACATCAAGGGCTAACTGCTTTTTTTCCCTAATTCCAAGAAGAAGCTGTCCATCCTTTAGCCAGCTTGACAGGTCAGGGGAATATGGCTGTTCATGCAATCCTTTGGCTCTGTTATTTTTGCCAGGCATTTTCCCCAGAGGCTGCTTTCCCTCATGGGAGGCGGAGGGAGAAATGGGACCCCAGGCTTCTTTCAAGGGCAAGGTGAATATGGGGAAATCACCTGTGGTGATGGGGAGTGGGTGGGAGGAATGTAAATGAGGCTATATACTATAAAGGTATTTTCTTTTTATTCCAGCAGGATTTACTGGCGAAGAGAGATGCTCTGCAAGCCTACAGCTGGTGGAGAACACCACAGAAAAAACGGAAGAAAAAGAACAAAATAAAACCGGGAAGAATAGAGTTTGTTCCTAGTAGCACTAACACTTCAACCAGGTAAAGTATTTTTGAAAAGGGAAGAGCTGATTCCTATCCATTTCAGTTGATAGCAGTGAATGCCATCACTTGCCTTTAAAACTTTGACATGGTGCTCCTGGTGCATGTACCAAACACAGCTCAGTACAAATACCAAATACTGCCAATACAACAGCTTCTGTGGTAAGTTCATCTCCCACTCCTACTGAGAAGCAGTGGTGCAATGTGCTGGTAGCTTTTCTTGAGTTACTACTGTAATTTGAGGCAGTAGTTTTTGATTGAAGAATGAAAAACTTGTGCCTTCATTTCTCTTGCTTGCAGGTAGTTTTAAAAGTTTTAATCCAACTTGAAATTTGAAATGTGTTTGGTAAATCAATAAAATACTCAAACACAGAACTTTATGCTAGAATAATGGCATTATGTTCCTCAAAATAGCTTTTTCAGTTTATTTTTTGTTGCGTTTGTCTCTTCTAGTGATAAGTGTCTGTATATTTATGTAGTATTGTAGTCTTAAAGCAATTTTTTTTTCCTAAATAAAAGACCAGATTATTCAATATTTGTTGGGGAGCTTACCCCAGAAGTGGATGACTTTCAGCTCTATGACTATTTCGTGAAGAGGTACCCTTCGTGTCTTGACTGCAAGATAGCGACAGATCTCCTGGGCTATTCCAGGTAATTTCTACACACATTTGAAATGCTGTCAGTATGTCTGCTTTTGAGTAATGTATGAACACTTGCATCTGAACTTTCTGCCTTCCTTTCCCCTTCCCCACGCCCTGAGGCAGGGAGAGAGCAGAGATCAGTCTTTAGCATTACTTTCTTCTAACAACAGAGATGCTCATGTTCCTGGAACTTTGGAGTTAGGCATAGGAAGCTAATAGGATGAACTTCCACTTAAACATCTGCATGCCTGCATGCAAGGAAACTCAAGTGGCGGGAGGGGGTAGAGCCACGCATTGAAATCAGTGCTGCTCTGCTCACATAACAGCAGTGTCTGCTTACTCATCTGCAATACCCGAGACAAAAATACTCATCTTCTATTTGGAAGAAAAGAATGGCCTGGCAAATTGTAGGTGGGGTTGGAAGGCTGAACCTGATAGGCTTTATTTACTACTCATACTAGCAGAAGCTAAACTGGCTGTGCAGTGAATCAGGCAGGAATGAGAGAGTTTGCTTTTTTTCTGTCAGTGCTGGCTGCAGTAGGTACACTCAAGAGAAAGCCCCTTTGAAGTAAAAATGTTAGTAAAAAACCATAGTGATAGCTGGCTACTTGCTGTATATGCAGAAGCGTAGAATCTGATCAGTTACATAGGTAAACAGTACAAAAGCATATATTGTTTGTGCTGGCTCTCAGCTGGTTTCGTCTTAATGTTACCAAAGAACAAGCTGTTTGCTTTTGGCCCAAGTTTTTGATTTGGTGAAAACTGTGCATGTGCACATGCTGGAGAGGCTGAGTTCTGTAACAGAAGCTCTAGTAGAAACTATCGTAACTTTTTTGTAGAAGACAAATTGGTTTTGTATGTTACGCATACTAGAATTTTTGTTTTCTCCCTTTTGAAAATTGTAGAGGGTATGCCTATGTCAGATTTGGTGAACAAGGTGATCAGATGAGGGCACTGCAAGACTGCCAGAATGCGCCAGGTCTGGGGGGAAAACGAATTCGGCTGAGCATAGGAATTTCTAAAAGGTAACAAACCAGCTGTGCATTGATACAGTAGTTCTAAATCAGATTCTTGTAGCTCTGCCTTTAAAATCTGTTTCACTTGCTGTAATGACTGTACATGTGATGCAGTCTACTTCTGCATTTTTTATTTTTTTTATTTTTTATGTTCCATATATTATGTTTTGACTCCCTGGATTCATCTACCCTTCTCAGGATTATTGGGGGAGAGGTAGATTCCAGGTTCTGGAACATAGGCCTAGCTGTTGCTGTGACCAGTCTTGTTTCCTATAGTAGCAAAGCTGAATGCATTCATAAATATGCTCAGGGCTTAGGCGTAAAGAAAGCAGAAGGGTGACAAGTTGATGCAGGGTTTTGTGTGCTTGAGGCTTTTCTGTTCTATATAGTAGCACATCATTAGTTTTCCCAGCAGGTTAGGTGAGGCAGGAACTCTTAACTAGGGGGGGGAAAAAAAAACAAAGGTATTTAGGAGGCAGAAGGCAGCAAAGGAGGCTGTACTCCACACAAACTGTTCTGGTAACATTCTTTGCTTTCCAAAGCTGGGCCAGTGGGATTTGAAATTGACATGTCCATCATTTGAGAGGCTTTGGATTTTTGCCTTCTCAGTTCTATAAGTCAGTCATTTGAGGCAATCCACCACCTTACAGAATTGAGACCAAATTTAATAAACCCTGATCCAGGATGCAGACAAAATGGAAATTGTGTATGTGAAGTTTGGAGTATGAATAGATTAGATTGTATGTATGTTTTGTTAAGTGATAGAAATAATCTTTTTCTGTCCTTACCCTTGATAATACTGCAAATGTTGCCTCTGTACGTAAGAATGGAAATGCTCTTTTCAAAGAGGGCACTGTCCAGAAGTGGTCTGACTAAGAGTTTGAAAACAGGAATAGGTCACGAAGAAGGAAGTCTCTCCACTTCTGCTACCGAGAGCAATGCTGCAGTGTTTAAGACCTTTTCTCTTTCTTACAGAAATGGATGTGCGGGGACAAGTTAGAGGCAGAAGACTTTAGAGGCTGTTATTTAGCTGTTTATTACAATAGCAAAATAAGAAAATGCCTCTTTCCTGTAAAGGTGTATGTGTAACCTAATAATGATAAGCTTAACGTCATAGATACAAATAGATGATGTAGTCGTTACTATTTCTGAATGGCTGAGTTCTGTGCTCACCTAGCATCACAGCCATGGGAGTAGTTTATTACAAATGTTCACTTAATTTAGAAACTTGCAGACTAAAAGGAATTCACAGGTGTCCTTGACAAAAGGTAGGCCTAAACCTGTCTCTTCTGCTGCGGATGCAGAAGAACTGGGCACTGGAAACACAAGAGATCTGCTTGTACTGAATCAGTGGAACAATGTCTAAATTTTTTTGGAATATTCAGCTGAGTTACCTGTCCTGACTTCTTTCAGGATACTTGTCTTCTAGTGCAGATAATGTTTGTGCCTTGATTGCTGTCGGTTTGAAGCTGACTCAATCTGTTGAGGATATGAGCAGTGAAAACAAAAGAACTGGTCCTTTGTCCCTAAGAACCAATGTATTTGGTGACTTTACCACTGATTCAGCTTCCCACTGGATAATAGTGAATATTATTTTAAAAAGAGATTATTTTTTTTTTAATTGACAAACTGGCAATTACTGAAACATGCTTTGGAGAATAAAACAGAAGGTGTGGAGGCAGACACGGCCCACTGGCAGGTAGTGTCAGATGCTCCTCTGAATCAGATAATCTGATTTGGCTCACTTGTTTCTGGAAACAAGATTTAGTAATTAAGCAAACAAAAGATAGAAGGGCTAATTGTGAATGAATGTACTCTTAAAGCAGCTGTGCTTGGTAAATGCTGCCTGGTTTTAATCAGCTAGTTCTTAGCCGAGCATTGAGCCTTAGCAGCTTGCCTATGCTGGTAATAAAAATAAATGGAGATAAGTGCCATGCATCTAGACTTAATCCAGGAAAATGCCTTCTGGTCTTGGCTAAGGTGAGAGTTTAATAACTTCTGTCTGAGGCATTTCTTGCTGTCACCTAGGCAGCTGTTACTTTTAAGAAATGTTTTCTTTGAAACTCTGAAGTGTATAAAGTGGCAGATTGTTTTATTTCAGATTTAGTTTTAAAGCTTGTTGTTCTCAAACTCTAAATGTTTATAACTTTTAATGTTTCAGGCTGAAAGCAGAATTCCAGCGGTACCCGTCATATAACTATAATGACTATTACCAAGATTATCAGAACTACTACTCGCAGTGGAATTATGATCCTTACGCTGACTACAACTATAGCTCCTATGCTCCCTATGATAGCATGCAGGCTGTTGGAGACTGCTCTTTAGGAGATGCTGTTATGGCTCCAGCTGTTTTTGAGGTAAAGATACTACAAACTTGTTTGAAGTAATGGATGCCACAAATAGTATGAATTTGTATAAATTGGAGCAGAAGGTCCTAGTACTGAAACTTGTTTATTTTTTGCTTAGTGTGTAGTGGGGCTTAGAATAGCAGGCTTCCTTCTGAGATTACCCATGACTAATTGCTTAAGCAGTACACCTCTAGTTATACCTTATAACATGCTACTTGCATGTACGAAATAATGGTTTTGACATGCAGAATCATGTTCCTGTTGTTCCTGTGCTTTGCTTCCAGCAAATTAAGGAACTGGTATAAGATGGTGTTATGGTTGACTCAGTTGGGTGATCTGAGATGACCTCTGGAGGTCCTTTCCATTTTGACCTAAACTTGTGGGTTTCTCTAAAGAAGCCATCTGTGCCTGCAGCTGTATGAATAGGAAACAATTTGGGATTAGGAGGTGACAGTGTTTGTATCACCTCCTATACTTCCTCGCAACATAAGTACAAAATTAGTTTGAGGTTTTGGGAGGGGTGTGTGTGTATATATAATATTATAATGAATATTATGAATATAACAGTTTTGATGATCACTCTTGTTTGTTTCAGGATACTTCAGCTATGGTTGAAATCAGTGATGACCTAATAATTGAAGGTAATAACAACTGTACTGTTGAATTTGAGTTTAGCTCTACTTATGTCTTTTTAACAGTCTGAGCAAACTCTGTTTGAGGTGTGTCCTGGAAAGCCAAGAAAGCAACTCATGCCCTGAGGTCTTTGTGAGGTGTAGCTGAAGGGAGTTGGGATTGCCAGGTATAATGGGATGTCAGTAACACAGGAGCATTTTTCTTAATGCTACCATTAATCTGCTTCCAAAATGATCTGATACAGAATATATCTCCGTATTGATTCTGCTAGGCAGACTCTGCATTAAATATTCATTAGTAGGCGAAAGTCTTCTTTCCAAATCCTGAAGTAAAAGCTTGCCCTGCATATGCTAAAAGGAGTATCTAGCTTGTACTGAGCTTTAGTACCAAACTAATTGTTTGGCTGGGAAGGTTCTGGAACAGCACTTCCTACTCTGACTAGTAGAAATGACATAATAGACTTGGGGGGGAAAAAAACTTCATAGTTTGAAAATGATCCTTATGTTTAAGTACAAATGTAGTCTTAACATTCTAATGCAAGTTCTAAAGAAGCTGGTCTTGTGCAAAGCTTTGTCATAATTCTAAGGGAATGCACAGATTTGAACTTATTTAGTAAGTACTAACTGCAAAGTATGTTTGTTCAGCACTTAGTTCTGTTTCTCGTGTACTTTTCTGAGGCTGGATACCTGTACTTACCAGGCTTTTGTTTTCAGATCCCCAACTTCACTTGGATATTGATGAAATGAACAGACAATTTATGGAGACAAGTGAAGAATTCTATGATTCGCTCATGAATTGTCACTGGCAACCTCTGGATACGGTCACTTCTGACATCCCCTTTGCTATTTAAGTGTCTTATATAGCATGACCGTTATGACCAAGGTGCTAAAACTACATTTCTTCTACATTATTCTAGATCATAAGTTTTAAAGCACAATAAGTTGGGTTTTTTTTGCTATGCTTTTGACAGATTCTGTAATTTTTTTTGTTCATCATTCGACTCTTGGAGCATCTTGAAATCATGTAAATATTCTAGAAATGTAAAGAGTTAAATGGGGTCTAAAGATAGACTTACCTGTGTAAATAAAATTTTGTTTCTGCAAACCTTGCCAGCAAGGGATCTTACTCTTACGTGTGTGCAGCACATTCTCTTCTGGCTCACAGAATCTAATGGGGTTGGAATGGGCCTAGGTAATGACAACCTTGTTTTCTAGGTTTCTTAGGCTGTTGTTTCTTTCTACAAGCACATAACATGCTTTGATAAAGTATACTTAAACATTTTGGGGGGCTTGCTATGGGGACACTTAGGCTATGGGGACACTTAGGCCCACTGTTTTGTAGCCTTGTGTTAATATAAACAGGGGCCCATACTTTGGCATGTCACATCTGCAAGTATAGTATTCTGTGAAGTAAGGATCTCCTCAGCTGACCATCTAAGTTCCACTGTACAGTTTCTCCGTAAGGTCTTCAGTTCCTTCAGCCCTGACATTTTACAACCAAAAACTTCTCTAACGTTCTTAAACCTGAAAATTCATGGATGAAATAACCGTCACCCAACAAAGCTTTGTGTTCTGTTCTAATCTCTACAACAGGATTAGTCTTCTTGATGTTCACATGCTATGTGCTGACATCACATGGGTGCTGGTTATTCTTTTGGTTTTCTTTTTTAAATAACCTCAAAAGCTTTTTTATGATAAGTAAGGTGTCTGCCTTCAGTGTTGAAGGAGGAAATGATGAGCAGATTGCTGCTTTATTAACCAGCCACCTCTCTGTAGGTTTCCTTACTCTTAAACTGCGCTCATCTTGAAAGGCCTGAAATATTTTGTAGTTGGTCTACTTAACAAGGTAGAGGTAAAAATACTCACTATTAAACACTGTGAAGTAGTAAATTAGGGTGGAAGCAGAATGTAGCGTAAGTAATAGCCGTGCAAGCAACTAAAACCAGTTGGCATGCTTGTCTCGGGGCTACTGCCCTGTGTTTTGGAGGCGGTCTTAAAACAGGACTTCATTTTCCTGGCCTTCTAAGGATTTTTTTTTTTTTTTTAATGTAAAACATCTACTGTATCATTTTGGCAATACTGGCCAGAAACTCCTGCTTTTGTATTCACTGTTGAACGTCTGTTAAGAATGTTTTTCGTAGTAAAAATCTGCCACTAGCTACAGAAATTTAAAAAGACAAGTCTTGGAGTATCTGAGGGCCTTTTGTTCTGCCTCTGCTTTTGCAGAGTTACATATAGGGGAACAGCCACAAGGCAAACAACTTTATGACCCCTGGATTTGGGAAGAGCTGGTTCCTCGTATTTGGAAAGAGGGATTTGGTAATTCCCTTGAGCAAAAGGCTGGGTCTCTGGAAGGTGGTGGGAGGAGTGTATGTATGAGAATTTGATGGAAGGTGGAGGTAAAATGGATGGAGCAAAGAATGGCAGTGGCTGGAAAGGGACTGCATGTATACATTGAATTGCTTTAGGACACTGAAGCATGGGGGATCCCTTGAGCTGGTAAATGGAGGCTCCTTAAATTAGAAGGGAGTGGGAAAGCTTTGAAAAGAGAAAACAGCAGCCAACTTTAATGCGTAGCTGTGGTACTTGAGCTTAGCAGTAAAAGGCAGGTCTGCTGCACCCTGACTTTGGGAGCTAGTAGGCACTGTCACCATGAGCAGCAAGGGGCCATAAGGAGCAGGGAAGGCAGCATGCAGCTCCGTGCCCCATTCCCGCTGCTTGGAGCACCCCGTGTAGTGCTAGTTAACACCATGCTTGCACGGCAGCAGAAAGGCTAGGGAAGTCTTTTGTGGTCCTTTTAAAAATCACGACAGTAAGGATGTTGGCCTGTAAGAAACGGGCTGATTGCTCTAGAGTACACGTGCCAAATTTTGAGTTTTGAGAGGCCAGTCCATAGGGTGTAAGCTATAGGTGCAGTGGCAACGTGGCTTCACTCACTGTGATGGTGTGACGGTGAGAGCCCCACGCTCTGTGAACTGCAGCAGTCACGGCCTGTAGCTACCACGTTCCTTCAGTTCTTATTATGACACCTGCATGCACCTTCTGTTCTAGAATAAAACCTGCAGAATAAGGGAAATACCAATTTTGTAAATTCAGTGAAAGACACTGGGCTGCTCATGTATTTGCCTGGCAGTCGACTTAAAAAGAGAGGGGGGGAAAAAAAAAGTAGAGGCACATATGTTGATGGCAGCTATATGATGCTATTCCAAAATGGTTCTCTAGTCCCCCTATTATTTATTTATTGTGTTTTATTGTTGCTCCTTAAGCTTATCAGCTGATTCCCTTGTGCAGTCAGGAATACATGCCTGAGCTTGGTAATGTTGGAGTGCTTAGGGAGGGCTACAGTGCTTATAGTGCAGGTTTTTGACAGTAGGAGCAAAGTATCTTCCCAAACTGGCATTACCTGTAAACCCCAAATATAGGAGAGGGTGTTTTCATTATAACCACGGGAATGCATTGCTGAGATTTCCTACCAAGTTTTACTGCCACCAGCATGTTAGGTGGCTAACACAAAGACCTGAACACATCCTAGGGGTGTCTGCTGTCACTTCTGCAGAGACGTGATTACAGTGGGAGCTTTCCTAAAAAATACAAAGAAAAACATGCTTAAATGCAACCTTTTCAATACGAGCACATCTTATTTCTTCTGGTTCTGTTTTATCTCTATCTTATCCAACTGATTTTTTTTCTAAGTTTAAAGAAGGTTTTTTTTTTGTAAGATTATCTAGTAATAGCTTTTTTTTTCCATAATAGTTGGAATAGGTAATGCGTTAACTCAAGATTTGCCTTTTCTTTTCTTCTTCTCCTGTTACATTTTCTATCCCTCCTGTGAAAAGAATGATTTTAGTGCAGTGGTATGAGGGGCTACTGATTCCACAGTTGTGAGCAGGAAAAAAAGTAAAAAAAAAACAAAACGAAGTTACTTAAGCCTTGATTGTTTCTTTTTGCAGGATTCTCTTGGACCAACAGCTTCTTTCTAGCACTACCTCAAAGTAAACTTGCAGATCTAACTCACAGGGAAGACTCATCAAATGCTGATGATCCCTCTCATTTGGATGGATATATATATTTTTTTGCCTTTGTCTTTTGTTTTGGCTTACTTTTAATGATGCATATTTAACTTGAGTGACTCATGGTACCAGACATTGTTGGAGTACAGCTGGAAGCGTTTCTGAGTCATAAGTTTCATTAAAGGCGTGTCATCATATAGAAATGGTTCTGAATAAGTAAAATGTACGTAAAGTAAGTAAATAAAATAGCACATGACTTTACAGAGAAAAGTTGTAGCGTAGCTGCCTTTGACACTCATCTGAAAGAAAATGTCATTTCAGGCTATCCTAACACTTTGCATACGTCAGAAAAAGAGAATCTTGTTTTAAAATGGACCGGCTCTTACGAGTGTCCGATGCAGGAGTAAATTGAGTGGGTCAGGCTTTTAGAAGCCGGCATTAATACTGATAAGTGGCCATTGTTAAAAGGGACAGTTTCCATCCCTTTGTGAAGCTGGTTATTCCCATAATGGGTTCTTTGTGGAAGACAGTTTTAGCACAAAATTGATTTCTTGGCCAAAACAAGAGGGAAAAAAAAGAAAAAACAGCCTCAAATGTTGCTTTCTTCATATTTTGGTGTAAACTGATTTTGATTGTGTTGATTTACAAACCAACAAAAATGTATGGAAATGGAGCCGTGTGTGAGGGAGCCTGCTAACACAGGGCACACTTGGGTTACAGGAGATGAGGTGGCGCCTGCAGGCACATTCCGAATCCGCGCACCCCTCTCCCTGGCTGCCACCGAGATCCCGCCAGGTCCAAAGGGGTGACCAGGCTGCTGGGAGCCGGGAGGAGGACAGCCCGGAGTTCCAACGTTGGTGTTAGGAGCAGAAATACCTGGAGAGCAACTCCAGAAAACCAGAATTCCGGGTGGAAAGCAGCCCCCTCCTGCAGATAGCCACAGCGGGAGGGGGGCCACCCTTCTGGCAGGCGTCCTCCCAACCCTTGCCGCTGGAAAAATCTTTATCCCAAGAAACCAAAGCCCGGGGGCGGCCGCACGTTTTTAGGGGTGGAAGGGGTCGCCAGGCCGCATGTCCCGCAGCAGCGCCTCCCCAAAGTCTGAGACCCCCCTAGGAAACCGATGGCCGCAAGGGACATGGAGCCGCCGTCCCGCTCCCGCCGCCGCGGCCATTTCGCGCCCGCGGCGGGCGCCGAGCGCTGCCTT
>JAUBOD010000940.1:1204968-1216326 GCA_032353885.1 Nothura maculosa
ATAATTTGAACATGGAGTCCTCGTGAGACCAACCATTTTAGTGAGGAAAGCAATATTCTAGTAGAGAAGGGAAAAAAAAACCCCACTATAATTTAAAGTGTAATGTACTTAAAAATATACGGTATCCATGGAAGAATGCACAAAATGAAACAGCATTGCAGAAAGTCTCCCTTCATGCAGCATATTTCTTAAAACTACGGGAGGTATTGCTGGGTCCTTGCTGTAGTTTCAGGAAACCAACCAACCAACCAAAAATGTGGAAAGACTGTTCTCTGAGATCTAAAGAGGATATCTTGATAACCAAAAATTTCAGATGTGACTGGTGATTTGGGAGCAGTTTATGGAAGGGGCCTGTTTTTCAGAAGCAGGTGAATATGCATTCCCTGAAAGTCATTCCCTTTTTAGCTGTCTAAGCTGAGTATCCTGTAGTCACTTCTGGAAATGTGCAGCATGCAAATTCTCTTTTAAAATCTATTTTCTTTTATAAAACCCAAACCCCTTTACCATAAAAAATTCCATTCCAAGAAAGTTACAAAAAATAGGAGGCCTTTCTGGAATTTCAATATTGCTTAGTTTAGGGAAACAACTGAAAGTGTGTTCTACCTCTGTGATACTTGTGCTGCCGCGCGCAGTGACAGAGGCAGGACCCTCCTAGAGATGCTGGCGGGCCTAGTGTGCAAACTATATTTGAACAAAAAAAGGAACCTTTGCTCCCGTGACTTTGTTTCAGTGACTTTGGGGGACCTTATTTGAAAAAGCATAGGAAGTACTGCAGACGCTAGGCATGTATCAACAGCTTGAGAAAAAAAATCATACCATATAATTTGATTTGTAGTACTTTATCTTAGCTTTAGCATCATCATTTTAAGGCAAGAGTGTTCTTACACTGTATGTGAAGTGAATTCCTTTGGGAGATTATGTTTAGATATCATTTTTAAAAGAATATTAACTGAACTGACAGGTGATGAAGCCATCTAGCAAATTTAAAAGAAAGAAATTAATTCCTTATCTTTGAATTTACTTTGTGCCCCAGGAGAAAGTTCTTCCTGCACTCAGGAGAAAGTTCTTCCTGCACTCATAGCTGAACTATCGGTAGGCAGAAATTCAATCTTTGTGAATTGTGTTTTGGTGATATAATATGTGTGCTATGTTAGTTCTTGCTTCCCTAGCAGTTAAAGGCTAATAGCTACTATGGCTAATGGAGTAGGGTAAGGAAATGTTTAAAAATATCTCACTCACATAATCGCCCTCTTGAGGGATGAGGATGTTCATTTCGGATGACTTGGCACTCACAATCTCACAATCTAAGGATTCCTCACTGAGGTAGATGTGGCAGCCTTCAGTTTTGTTAATGGAAATGGTTGGCACTTTTCCCATCACCTGCAAAATAAAATACAGTTAATATGAAACTTTAAATGTAAACAAAAATGTTGTTAATAAAATCCTTTTCCCTGATAGGTCTGATTTTGGTCACCAACATCTGATAATTATGTCGGCTGCCTGTGCGATGCTTCTGTTGATACAGAGGCATATGCTAGATGCTGTGGAAGTTCTTGGTGGTGGCAGCAAAGATATATCAGCAACAGCAAACTTGTAGTTGTGAAGGTGTAAACTTTTAATGCAGGCAAAAGTTCTTCTGTTATTCACTCTCATTTCAGTGATACTTTTTTACTGTTTTTTAAGCAGCAAGAAATTGGACACCTCAACACCAATTCAGTAAGGGCAAAGCAACAAGCCCAGCTTATAGCACTATCCAACAAGTGTTTTGTAATACGTTCTGAAGACTACAGAGTTCTTCCAGGTGCACAATAGGGAAGTGTTTTTTAATGCCCTTCAGACAAGGACTGCTCTGCAAAAGTATTGAGACCAATTTCATTGCAACTCTAGAGATATTTTGTATGTCACTTTAAAAGCAAGCATGTGATTTACTTGAGGAGAGAAAGGAAAATAAATCTTCTCCTGTTTACAAATCTACAGATTAAAAGATTTCCACAGGACTAACTGGCTGAGTAATTGTTTGTCAGTTAAAATTCCTCCTTCTTCTGCCCTTCATAGCGCAAAGGAGGGCCAGCAGCAGCAGTACACTTTGGACATGTATCAAAAGGACAGAGGTTATTTGGAGCTGTAAAACAGCAAGAGCAGGGGATAGATAAGTGTTTACTAACAAAAAGGAGTGTCTTTCATGATTCAAGTTAAGCTCAGCTTCTGTTCTTTAACAGAACAACAGCAAGCAAAGACCAAATAATCTACCCTCTTGCATCCCACTCTGATCTGTGGAATGGATCAGTGCATCCTAAACTGATCTCTCTTTTCCTTGACTAGGTCTCATGTAATAGAGGTCAAAGAAGGGTGTGTTTAAGGCAAACATCTATGAAGAAAAAGAAATAAGGAGAAAGGAAGGGCAAGTAGTACTGTACTACTGTAGTTACTTTTTAGTAGTAACTATTTTTAGCAAGATCTGTTGTTTAGCCTGTACTGAAATGTGTTGCATTAACATACCATGTTTTTGCAATTTACAGGCATAGGTCTTCAAAATACAGATAAAATTGAGCCAAACCCTACGAAAGCTGCCTGACTGATGCAGCTTATAGCCAGACTCTCTTTTTAAGTGAAACTCAGCTCCATTGCACAGAAGCCTTATGCAATATTCATCAAACCTGCTTAATCAAAAGAATTTCGCTTCTTAGGAGAGCTATTTCCCCTTTATGTGAATATTAACAAGCTGTGGCTTTGCTGTTCATTACATATGAATTTTTCAGCTTTCATGAATAGTTCTAGTCGTAATGATAAAAATCATCTAATTATTAAAAAAAATCCAAATCCAATAAATGCCCAGGATTTTTTTTCTGCAATTGCCCTGTCATAGGAAAACAGGTAGTGATTATGAATAAAGCTGCTTGTTCAGAAGATGATGCACAGTTGATAGTAAAGTCATGCACTTGCATGATGTTTATCTTGCTATTATTCTCTGTGGTGACTGTGACCCGTATTACTCAAGCATGGAGCAGGGCTGTCTGTATTTAATGTCATTCAGTAGGAACAGGCTTTTACGCCATAGAACTCACCTTGCGTAAAGCCTGGCATTTTGGTATAATTTAATTCACATTTCATTTACTTTTCACTTAAAATAATATATTTCTAAATCCTCACTTGAGATTAAATCTCAGCCACAACCCAGAATTAAAGCGTGTATAGCTAGACCTCTTTGGGATAGAATGAGTGAAGTTTTATAAGAGACAGGCAGAATCTGACTGTATCTTGAACTCGGCAAATGTCTCCCTGAAAAGGGGCCATATACAGAATAGGAACAGGTCTGTTTTCATTGCAGCATTTCCACAAAGGAAAATGATGGCTTTGCTCACTGGTACAAGATGTACAAAGACGAAACTAGTGCAGACTTATGGCCCTTTTCCAGGCGAGTGATTAGGCTGTTTATTCATGCAACATGGCATGTTGCTGACAAGGGAGAGTTTCAAAATTCCAGCACCTGCTTTCACTTCATGTCATTTAGTTGTCATTTGACAGTCTAGTTCAACATTTCCAGTGAGGAATGAAGACAAGAAGAAACAACCATCATTAGGAATCAATTAGCTCTTTGCCAGGATTTGTTCTGTAAAGCACTGCTCAACTTTCAAGTGCGAGGAGGTGTTTACCAAGAAAGCAAGGAAATCTGGCCCAGAAGGCATAGTTCTCTTTATGTAAGATCTGTCTGAACGTAAGGGAGGTTTGAGCGATGCTCTGTAGCTTTTCGTAGCCACTTTCTGTAGACACTTTAGCATGTTTAAGATGTATTTGGATGCATCAGCCTCTAACTTGTAGCGTGCTCATGGAACTTTTTAATAGCCTGTTGTAGGTTCATATAGGGCTCTCTTTTCCTGCCTTTATTCTTTGTGTTTTGTACAGAGATTAATTTACCTGGATTTGAATATCCTTTGAATTGATCACTTCCACGATTCCCACAACGTTGTCAAACACAAGGCCAAACTTTTTACAGTTGTCTAAAATAAAGACAATCATAAATAAGAAAAAAACAACAAAAATACACATGCATGCTCGCTACATTAACTATTATAGTACCTCATCTTACAGTAAACAGCTAAGCAACTTTGCTCCTGTGATCAATCCATTAAAGCAAATGGAGCTTTTTGGATGCGTTACCAAGAACATAAGGTTGTTTTCTCAGGATTAGCATTTAAAGGCGAGTTGAGCTGTCCACTCACCAATAGTAATTGAATTGATTTTTCCTTTTATCTGAAGTGTAGATTTGTTACACTTAAAAATGTAGGCCACTTGCTTGAGTTCAGTGTTGGTAATAACCAAGTCGTTCTTATCCTCTTGATATTCCTGTTTCAAAAGAAAGTCTGTTTAGTTGCTTGTCTCTAACCAGCAGTCAGGCAGATGGTAGTACAACTTAGCGTCAAGTCACTGCATCTTCAATTGCAAGGGAATAAAATTCTTCCTGTGGTTTAACAGTCTAGTCTGATTGGCAATTGGGTGTTGCAGCTAATTCAGTCTTAGGTGATTCATGAACAGATTTTAGAGTTGCATAATTGAGGAACTTAGCATACACCAGGACAAAAAAAACCCTGTATTGATTTGGGAGCAAAGGCGTTATGCACACAACTATTTAAAACTGTACTGGCAAAACTGTCACTTGGCTCCCGTGGATTTTAGAACAAGCATCCTAAAGAACCGAACAAGTTACTGCTCCCGCGAATGTTATATAATGCTCTGTATAGTGCATTAGGAAGAGATGTGGGCATCACCATGCACACCAATGTAATATGATGTACATATGCACAATATGTATAATATGATGTATTACACAACAGTAATGCATCACAGGGGACGAAATTTCACTGCATTATAGCCTGACAACACCTTATACCCTGCTGATGTCAAGGACAGGTGAGGGACCCAAGTGGAGAATATTCTAGGTGGTATAACTGTAGTGGTGCATAAAATGGGCAAATTTTGACCTCACTATGTGCAAACTGTACTCTCCACAATAGCGAATGCTTATTTCAATTCATGGATAAATAAACTACATATTGTTTCCTCCCTCTTTTAACCAAGAGTCACACGACTTAGCCCTCATGTAGGCATATGCCTCATACACGAATGAATCCTCAAACTTTAAGCTAGTATTATCTTTCTACCCATGAACTGAGAAAAAGGGAACACTTGTCTGCTAATGTAGGCATGCAAGATATGTTTGTATGGAATTAGTGGTGAAAAGAAATTGCATTGGCTAACAAAAAGAGAAAGTGCAGAGTGATAATAATGTTATCTCATAACATAACATTGTAACTCATCAGAATGGCCTGCAAGAGAGATTTAAACTGGAATTCTCCAGAGGATTTGCTTCTAGGGGATTGTGCGGCTTTGGCACCATTTGCTATGTTGGTTCTGACACTCTCTAGTTCAGGTGAATTAGCATATGATTCTCAGAGACAAATGAATTAATTTCAGAACTTCTGGAATAATAGCGATAACGGCAGCAAGGCAGTGTAATGTAGAATCGGTGCTTCCCAGCTGCAAGATGCATTTTTTGCTTCTTGCTCCTGGACAACCTTTTGTGATACATTGAGGGCTCGGGCTGGTTTGCAGCATGCAGAGTGCAATTCCCAGGAGTTAATGAAACTCACCACTCTCCACTTCTTTCCCTCTAGCTCTAAGACAGGGGCATGGCTCTGCTGAGGGGAACTCTTGGGAGAGGTGGGACTTGGAGTATGGCTTTTTGTGGGAGAGGGAACCGACGGACACTGGGCACGGAGGCTGGGGTTCTTGTGAGTCTTCTGGTCATCAGAAACATGTCGAAGCCCTGAAAAAAAAGATTTTAATGAAAAAGAGCCTCTTTTCCAGTCCTAAGGATATTTACATTTAAATGAGAAAGATTATATCTAATCTACTTGTAATAATGTTAAATTATCTAATGAATTTTTGACTATATCGAGATTTGCCTCAGTAACCACCTAAGGGTAACTGCCTACCTATTTTTAGCAGTTCATATAAAACCTCTCTTATTGCAGATAAACTGTCCTTTGTAGTCATACTACGTTATGAAAACTATGCTTTATATCTCTACCTGGAAATGCAACCATGTCTTTTAGTTGCTCTCTGCAGGAAGCCTGCTTGCTATTTCATATTGCTCCACGGAAACTACTCTTCCACTAATTTCATAGCTCCACCTATAGAAATGAGGCTAATTTATGACACTGTTTCATCTAGCCCACAGCATTAAAGGAAGATGCTGTATGCATTAAGTTCACTGCCATCTATCATATTTTCAAATGCCTGGTCTAATTGCAGTAGGCCTAATTGATGCACTCCACACAGATATGTGAGTGTGCAACTTCATAGCACATTTTGACACAGGTTTGTACACCGAGTGTGACGCAGAAAGGGAAAAATTCTGACTGCAATTAAAACTTAAAGAGATTCATCTGCCACCAGGCCTTTAAACAAACAGTTTAATTTGCTAAAACACTGAGCATATGTGAGTGCTCTTTCTAAAGCAGGTTTTGGTATTCAGTCTCATCCATCAGATTTAGTGCACACCACAGAAAGAACTGAGTTGCCTAAACTTAAAGCTGCTGTTGGCATTTGGATTAGTACACTTAGCAGCTGCTCTTGTAGCTGGGCTGAAGGACCACAGTCGATTTCCTTTCTCCTTACCTTTGGTAATTGCCTCTCCCTGGTTTAGCTGTGCAAACAGGGCTGAGCGAGATGCAGTCCCCTCGTCCTTCGTGGTTTCCGTGTCCAGGATGGGAGGAGGTCCCGGTGGAGGAGGCGGGGGCGGCGGCGGGGAAAGGCCCGGCCCGCTGCTTAGAACGGATCGCATAGACATGGACGAAGCAACAGGACCCTGTGTGCAATGGATGGCAATTGTTTTAAATATACATTTTCTAGAAACATTTTATTATGAGAACTCATTTTTTGTCTGTGAATGCTGAGTTAAGCCTCTGGGCAGCTGCAGGCTCAGAAGAACTGCTGACACCATAACCAGAGTTACACTGTGAATCTTCTATGTCAAAAAAGGCAAGGTGAAAACCTGAGAACCTACACCATGACCCCCCTGCTGAACTGCCCCACCTAAAGGCTTTTTATCAGATGCCTGTCAAGACTTTAATAGTAAAGATTCCGTAATTTATTCCAGTACTGGTGTTTGAAGTCATTCATTTCTAAAATACATTTTTGTTGAGCTTTAGCTCACTTTCTAAAGTTCCATTTTTCTTCTCTGTTGCAGGAGATCACAGCACACGAATTATGAGAATGTTGCTGAGGTAAGTAATCCACTCTATCAGTTTGCATAATCAAAAGTACATGTTTGCTCTGAATTACGATGCTTATGTAGCGTATTATAGTACAAACAGAAAATGTTAATTAAGATCTGATTAAGATTTCATACATCTCACAAATAGAAAAGAAAGAATCCAAGAAACTGAGAATCACTTTTTCTGCCTTGCCACTGAGTGTCACTCTGACTCCAAGCATTGCTCATCTGTACAGTCCTTCCCTGCAGCAGAGCAGGGACTATATTTTAAAAGAATTATTGTGCAAAAAATAGAACGCTTCTGATGAGTTTAGCCATCTACACAGGGGTTAGGCATTGCACTAATATATATTTATTAGGTGGGCAGACACAAGGGAAGAACAACAGGGACGTATGGAAGCACAGCTCCTTTAATTGACTACCTTTGCTAAAAGATGCAGGTGGTTAAAAACGCATCCCTAGTAATCACTATTGGAAAGAGATATTAGAAGATATTTTCTGTTCTTTATGATACCACTCCTTCTGCTTTCCACCGAGATGTAACACCAAAATATCCATATTGTTCACACATCTCACAAGAGTGAAAATGGCAGATATTTTTTAAAGAGTAGTAGTAAAATAGTTCTGGCCTCAGATCCCAGACTGACAGTGGGAAAGGGCCTGAGGTGTACGTGCTCTTTTCTTTCCAGACATGCTTAAGAAAAGGGCACATTTGAGTAAGTAACTGCATTCATACCTCTTCATCAGTATGTCACCAATTAAAGTAGCACAGAAAGAGCAGTAATAAAATTAGCTCATGTCTTAATGTATGTTATTCTCAGCTGAGCTGCCAACATACAGGCGCTGTTGCATTTGAGGGAGCTGTTTATGGAACACTTCAGTGATGAACACACTGCAAGAATCTTTGCCACATCAGTGACATTAAGACTACGCTGCACAAATGAAACTCTGGTAGAATCCCTAGTACTCATATGATAAATGACACTAATGTAGCGGTACAGTGTATGTCGAGCAGGATACAAGATCTCTTACAGAGATCTCTCTTCTGTGCTATCGAATCTCTTTGATCACATGTGGAAAAAATGCGAACAACTGATTGTCACATATTGCCATGTTACACCAGAGTTAAATCCTGATGTGGATGGCTCTTAGACATTTCACTGCTGCATGGATGCAGCTAATGTGGAGCTGTTCTGCTTACACTCTTAATGGGTAGTTATATATTTTAGTCTGAGGACAACTTCTCCACAGGGCTCCCAGCTTACACTGTTTGCCTTCCTGCTTCTGCTGTTGCCAGTAATGTTACCTGCAGCAGAGCTGGCGCAACTGTGAGGCAGAATAGTCAAAAGAGTTAATGTAGGTGAATTTAGTGGCACCATCAGCTGTTGCTGCCTGAGGCACAATAGACATCTTTCCTATCTGTTGCTTGAAACCATAGCAACTGAATCCACTATGTCCTGGTTTTCTAGAATTATGAGCATTATATTTGCAGGGTTTTTTCCCCAAAATACTCAGATACTCTGAAATTGTACTCACTGTTCACATTGCAGAATCTTGTGTGTTTTATGGGAGGAGACGATCGATGTAGTGGGTTATGATTTGTGATTTCACATAAAAATTTGGGCATCTGATTTCCCAGATGCCAGAATCACAGCATAATTAAGGGTGGAAAGGATCATTTAGTGCAACCTCCTGCACAAGCAGGGTCACCTGGAGCATGTTGTACAGGAAAGAGACCTTATTGATTCCATCTGCCTAAATATACTGCTGTGATACTCTAGAGACTTGTATGTGAAAGACTTACTGTTCACGGAGTAATTCTCACCTAGAAGCAAAAGCAATGGATATTACTTTGGAATTAACACCAGTTAAATTCTGCAAAGGCTGCAAAGATGCCTCACAGCAAAAAGACTCAGGAATTAGCTGGATATCCTACATATGCTGAGGGATGATGGGCTACTCTGCCAGTGTGTGCTTGAACTGTCAAAATAGGGGGCCACCGCAGAGCCACGCAGAATCCAGACTGAAATGTTGCTGCTGGGCCGTGTCTCAAAAGAAGTGTTTCCCAAACAGGCACAGAAGTATGGGAAGGTGTATGTAAGTAAGGTGGAGGCAGAACTGAGAAAGATTTAACTGAGGAAGTGGACAGTCTTCCTCACAGGACTTTGAAAAAACTACCTTGTGAAAGCACAGACAAAAAGCAGGGATTTTAAATACGGGAGTCACCTTTGGATATGCTTCTGTATGACTGGAGAATGTCTTGTTTGCTTTTAAGAAAGGGAAGAGGAGGGAAAGGATTTGGGTAACTGGAAGAATCTTTATCTTCTAGAACAGCACTTACTGATGAGTAGCTAAGTCTGAACAGAAACTTCAGACCATGATGTGAGGCCAGAAGATACTCTATTTCTTTTGGTTGACAACTAGGAAACAAAAACTATCCCTTTCGCTCCTGCTGCCCATCTGCTTCCTTTTTTCTTACAAGCTTGGTCCAACAGTCACTAAAGTTAATGGCTATCTCCACTGAGCTCAGAAGGCTTTGAGTTAGGCCTGAAAGCTACAGAGGAGCTCTCACAAGCTCTCAGGAGATAGCCAGGGTCAGGCAGCCTCCTTTTTTCTCTCTTTTTCTTGTGAACATTCACAGAAACAAGAAATTGCATGAACCTTTGTTGGAAACTTTTTCCTGCACAACTATTTCTTTTCTAGCCTCTAACCTGAATTATAGCTATACACTTTAACAGACCGTCACAGTGTTTTCAATTAGGTCTGAACATTTATGGCTAATGTCTGGAAATCTGTTCCCTTCCGGAAGCTACAATCCATTTCAGACATAAATGAGGCCAGACAGAATCTGAGCACCAATCCAAGGAGAAAGGGTTGTTGAAGTAGAGGCCAGGACCAACTGCTCTGCTGTCCAGCAACCATCTTAGAGCATAGAGACAGCCAGGAGTGGTACCCAAACAGCCTAGTCTAAAGAGCAGTTTTAATACCAGATTAGAGAAATAGTCCTAACAACTTTTTTCATTAGTTTTGACCCCTACTGCTATACAGACTAGCATGTTATGAATCTAAGTCTAAGAACCAAACTGATGTCACCTGTCACCTTTCACAGACCCTCAGGGTCTAGAATATTTCTGACCTAGACTCTTAAGTTGCTCTGCTATCTGGCAACACTGGGGTATAGTCCTATCCAATTACAACTAAAGTGCCATTCACAAAGTCCATTCATTTCTTTTCTGTACAGGGTGGTGTTCAGAGAGCTGTTGGGAATAGAAAAAATGGCACGTTTTGTGCCCACAAAAGTTCATCTTTCGTGAAGTAGCAGCTGCATACCAGCTTTGCTATTTGCAAACAACTCTTTAGATTAACTTTGAGCAGATGTTAACAACAGTGTATCTTTGCACAAAGAGTATTAAGAAGCATTTGGACTAGCAAAGGCGGATATTTTTCAGCCCCTCTTTCTTCCTCTTTTATTTCAGCTGTTTGCTTTGGTGACAGCTGCTTTTCTAAGTGCTTTGGTGTCTGCAGACACCAAGCCAAGTTAGGCTGATTTTCCTCAATCACGTGTTGGAGTGGTCATTTTCTTTCATTTTCAAATGAACTCCTTGTAAGAATTATCAAGGGAATGGATAGCTTTAGGCTTGCTTACTGAAAATGTAACCCAGAAACAAGCCACTCTTTTTAAGCCTGCTGGCTTTGTGCAGTACTGAATTTGCTGTGGTTTAGAGCTTGTTCTTAGGGCTTTCTGAAATAGGGAGGAAAGGTAATAGTGAGTGAGGTCCTATCAAGAATGAGATGCAGGCCCTACTTCCATGTGGTACTAGCTCTGTAGGGGATGGAACAGGCCTGCAATTTCCTTTTGGGGGGAAAAACTGTCTTCAGTCTTCTACTAAGATAGACTGTAATTGGGGTGACAGACACTATCAAGAAAGCTCCTTGCTGGACAGCCCAGAGCCATGGGCACAGGGGCTCCAGGACTCCCGCTGACTGTGGCTGAGCAGCTGCCCTGAGTGACAGTGTCCAAAGTTGCTCACAAGACTGCACTTGAAAATGGGGCTAATTGCAGAACTGCACCACCACCTCAA
>JAUBOD010000940.1:1233150-1263783 GCA_032353885.1 Nothura maculosa
AAATGCTTTTGCTTAATGAAGTACTAGATGTAAAAGTTGGGAAAATCCTGGTCTTTCATTTTTTGAAAACACTAGGGGTGATCCTAGTAAGTATAAGGAAAAATAGTATAAGCAAGAAGTAGTAGTATAAGCAAAAAAAAATCAAGATAATTAGGAAGCAAATCCTACTAAAATGTAGAAGTCCTAGGAGTCTTGTTATTGGAGTCATTTAAAAATAGTAGAGAGGAAGAAAAGAAGAATAGCCTTACACTGACAAAGAGTAGGGAACTGCAAATCTCCATTTTAATTCTACATACAAATCCTGAGAAAGACTCCTCTAGTCCAAGAATTGTCACAACTATCCTATGGCTACAATAGCATTTCTGTTTGGCTATAGAGAAATGAAAAACCTCAGGATATGTTCTTATAACTCTCAATGTAGCTGCAAATACAGTTTCCTGGGTTCCAGTATTTTTCATTTTTCTAGGAAAAAAGGAAAAGGAGACCCCCCCCCCCTTCCCGCCCCCTTACAGCTCCATCTCTTTCACCTCTCTCTTTCCAACTGTGTATAGGATGTGGGTATTTAAGGTAGGTATTTAACTGGCTCCTTTGCCTGCGCAGTGTTAATAATTAAATCCATAAGCTCTAGCCGTAGCCTGAAGTCAGCAGGTTTCTCCTTTTTTTCTTTTCTCTCCATAATACGTTATATTATCATGTATAGTCTGAACTTCATCTGTCTTTTAAATCTGTGTGCGATACTTCTTACCAACAGCTGCTCTCATTCATAGGTTTGCCTACTTGGAAGGACATTTGTCTTTCTATTTGCAGACTTACTTACCTCAAATATGCTGAAATACAGTTGCCAGTGAACAGACGATGTCAACATGTGCACCATGACTCTATTAACAAAACCTCACCCTGCTTCATGTACCAAGCCTGAGGAGTAAAACCAATGCGGGTGGCTCCTGTTAAACACAGCAGCACCTCTCTCACTCTAGCCCTACCCGTTATTCTGAGTTTGACACAGCGCTGAAGCTTAACCCGCATATGTTTATAGGAAAACTTATCTCATTAACTAACTCCCAGTATGTGACAGGGCCTCATTCATCCCCTCAAAGCAACTCCTGAAAAGCATCTGAACTCTTCAAAGGGAAACGAGGCAGCTCCGGAAGAGAAGGTGCTATACAAATTACCATTCACAAAGGATTTATAGCAGTTGACTTGGAGCGCTCATTATGAGCACCATGGCAGTCTCTAAGATCACTCATTTCAAAATAATTAAGCAGGTAAAGTTATTCAATAAGGCTAATAATGTTTAAAATTATTATAACACAAAATAATAGGTTTTTATTCAGAACTGTATTTGGCTTAGACTACATGGAATAGGAAATTTAGATCCAAAGTATTTCATAATGTTTTGTGAAGATTTATGTTAAAACACAACTTACAAATTTCTCAAGCAATGTAAATTCTCAAAATGCTTTTTTAAACAGCTTCTTACAGAACATATCACCACTCTCTCCCTCTGTCTACCCCTTTCCCCCCTTTATTTACCCTTTCTTATCTCCTACATAACAAACAATTTAGAAGAGACAATTGTTAGTTTTAACGTTTAAAGTTTGGCGTCAGAAAAAAAATCTACTAAGTGGATGAGCTCAAGAATGCCTTTTTGCAGAAGGAGTCTGTATCCAGCAGCCACTAGCTGGGGCACACACAAACAGTAACATCAAACGATGCTTTTGTCATGTGATCTCTTCCACTGCACATACAAATATAGAACATGACCATAAAAAGTAACAGAACATGCTCTCTGCGAAGTAATTTATTGCAGTTGATGCTAGATCGGTATGCCAGCTGGAATTACCTTCTCCTCTCCTACTATTTTCTCATATAGAGATAATAAAAGCTGTGCACAAAAGATTCCAAAATGAAAAAATATCAACACCGTTCACAGAAAGCAAAACTGAGCAAAGGAACTTAACTGTTTGAAGGGTCTTTGCCGGTGATTCAGAGTAGGACTTAAAGAGCTAAGTGAATACCTGGGCATTCAATGCTTTCTTAGAAGGCAAAAATACTGCTTTCATACAATATATATTTCTCTTTTCTCTTTTTGCCAACCCAAAAAAGAAAAGCTGTGTGGATTGCTGTAAATATAGGAGCTTTCTTTTCCTTTAAATTCCTTGTTCATTAGTTTTTAAGCTGCAAGAGCTGAGCTAGTTTATTTTTCCAGGGTATTTTCCCCTCCCTCTTTTTTTTTTTTTTTTTAAAGGCACCATATTTGACATCCCAACATGCCAGGAACTCAGTAAATCCCCTCAGTCTCCACACCGCTGTCTCTGAATGTCTGCAAAGCTGATATGCCATAAGCTCAACTCGCTGGCTCATTCACAGCTTTACATTATAAAGCAAACAGTCTAGACAGCTGAATGACAGAATTACTGCCTTTTCTCTTGCATTTATAGATATGCTGTCATCTTCATTTGCTTTTCTCTACTCGGTGCATTCTGATACACTAATGATTAGCCTTCCTGTTTGGATTCCACACTGACTCGGTGGCTCTAGGCTATAACTACAAGCAGAACCCAGGCGACATCCCATTGATACAGTTCTGGAGCGGAAGGACTCCTGCTTCCTTCCCTCTCCTGGGCTCTGTCATGCTAACCAACCTTTTCTCAAAATTCCTAACCAATATGGCTTTACTAATAGGATTTTTCCCCCATTGACATGGGGATATAAAAAGCTTGGTGCTTGGAACTCTCTCTGCAGTGGAAAATGCTATTCAAGCTGCACAGCGTATGCAGCTTCAGCCAGTTACAGGGCTGTCTACAGCACAGCTGAAAGAACATCTATGCAAAACAACTGTGTGTAAAAAAAGAGAAAAAAAGGCAACTTTTTTTTTATATCCAGAATATTTACATAACACTACATGAAAAAAAAAAAGAAAAGCATTTGGACCAGACTTGTTCTCACTGAAGAAAGGAACCTTACTTAATCTTACTTAATATTCCTGACATTTTAACTTGGGAATGATATGTACACACACATCATATGGCATTTCCTCCATGCTAAAAGATAGCTAGATGATAAATGTGTACTTTGATGCCTTGAGCGAGATAACATGCAGTAAAGACATACAGATGTACATGGCCAACTGGGGTGAGTTTGAGATTTGTCCTGTTCGTTGCTTTTCCTAATGCTTGTGTTGCTTCCCAGCTAGATGCCTTGAGAAGTTTGGTTTATTTCTCCCCTTTTTGTTTGCTTGTTTTGCTTATTTGTTTGATTTAATGAAAATTTCTAATCCACGCAGCACAGAAGTTGTTCAAAGTATTCCTCCATTTTTCTCCTGACTTTGAGTAGATCAATAACAGGTACCTACATCTTTTTATTTTAGGCCAACCTTATGATTTTCCCAGACTTGGTTCAGGTCAGAAAGCTGTAAAAGTTGGGAGAAATCACTTCAGTTCCTAATTGAGAATTGAGTCTTTTTCAATTGAAAAACTGAGAAATTCATGGTGATACCACACTCTTCCAGCAGACCAACAAGGGAGCTGTAGCTTTGACTGTACCAACAACTCAAACCACTCCATGACCTTATGGGCCACGGGAAACTGTTTATTGGGGAAGCTCTGAGCGTTAAGAGTTTGGGGGTCACTGTACATTGTAATGTACACAACTGCTCGAGGCCTGAAGCAACGGGAGCGTTGCCTGTTTTTTTAAGTCATAATCCACTCTTACTCCTCAGAGAGGGAAAACAACCAGTCCCTCCTCGCCTGGTACTCTGCAGAATCTCACTTGGAGTATCTGTGCCTTGGGGTTTTCTGAATGCTCTTGCCATTAAGAAGTCCAGATTAGAAAATGAACTTTTAATTTGTGTCTTTAAGATCAATGGTGACAGCAAAGCCTCAATAATTCATACTAGTAGTAGGGAAATCCTCTCAGAGAATATGGAGTTTAATGAGCTCCTTGGCAGGGCACTAGCAGAACATGTCAGAGTTGAAGGCCACGCAGGGGCTGGCCAAGGAGGTCAAGGGCAGCCCCACAGAGGGGCAGGATGAGTGTTGGTCCCGGGAAGGATGTGGGGACACCAGCCAAGTCCTTGTGCTCTACAGCAGCTGCAGCTGAGCTCTTGTAAGAACTGCATGGCTGCCCTGGGCTTTCTAGCTGTGAGGAGAAGATTTATGTAGTTGCCACTAAAATAGCGAAATAAACCAACCTGATAAAAAAAAACCTTCCTCATCTTAACAAAATGATGTGCCTCCCTTCTAAAATCAGTCCAACCTGGATGTTCTCAGATTGGAGAAACTTCACTTAAAGGAATGAAAAACATCTTTTCCCTCAATAGCCTGTCTCCTAACTTCAAAGTAGTACAGCACTCTTCTGGGATTGGCAAAAAGCTGGTCTATTATGGAAGAAGAGAACTGGTACCTCCAAGTTGTAAAGAGCCATTGATCTCATTTCTAGGCCTAAAGTGGAGGAGTTCCTTTGGTTTCTTCAGTGATCTTAGGGTTTGGATATAGAAAAGGTTCTTTTTATCTCTGAACCATGGCTTTACAATTATTCCAGCACAGCACGCACATCAATAAAAGCAAAATTCTAAGTTCTCTGCATAAAAAAGCAGCAAATAAAAGAAAATGCAGGGACTGATATTTAAATGTACATGAAGACAGGCTTTTAATACAGTCCTTTTGGTATTATGCATCTATTTTCTTACCTCTTGAGGCTCTTGACACTGCGATGCTAACACCAGGAAAGACCTCTGGGCTTGGAAAGCAGCACGGACCATCTCTGCCTGTAAGGATGGAAGAACATAAATTAAACCGTAGCCTGTAGCCCCCAACACCTCCTTCTGGCAGCTCAAAGTCAAAAGGTCAAATGTGACAGCTCATATGTGTCTTGCTGCTTTTCATCTAAATCACAGCAATGACTGGCAAAAATATATAACAGCACTATATATATATATATATATATTTTTTTTTTTGCAAAGCTAAGCATTTTTTTCAGACAGGAAATAAAATGATCTGATTTACATGTGTTCAAATCTCATTTAGATGATTACTCAGAGGAGGACTGCGGAGTTGGTTTTAACTTTTCAGAGAATGTCCAGGCATTTTAATGGCTATGTTTATGTTTTGAGTGCGTGATAACAGGATGTTACTCCCAAGAGCTGCAACCTGCAAGCTTTTGGCTCAGCTGTAGCTTAGGCAGTTTAGAAAGAGTTGAGCTGGGCATACTTTTTGAGGAACTGTGCAATAATAAACTCCTTCTATATGAAGACCTTAAGATCAGTGGCTGTGACAGATGGCAGAAGAAGATTTTGGGGCAATCTCCCCTTACAGAACTCTAGAATGTGAGTTAAGTTTCCAAGATGTTTACATGATAGCAATGTGAATTGGAACTAAATCTCTACATTCCCTAGTTCCTGGGTTTTTCTTTTCCTTTTTTCTTTTAAGCACTGTACATCTTCTCTTCCTTATAAATCAAGTACATTGATTAGCTACCTATACCTGTATGTTACCTACATATCACGTATAATCAGTGTATCACCCCTATTTCAGTCAGGTACATGACTAGTGACTAGGAAAAGCATTATAGGTGTAGAAAAGAACTATTCATATGTAGTGCATATTGCTAAATAAAAATCAAACCAAATTAAACGCTGCTAAGTTAAACTGATATGAATGGGTACATTTATAGTCACTTTGTGAAAGGGTGGGGAAGCTAGTGCTGGTTTTCCTTGGGGTTTCTTCAATCTAAAAAGAAAACAAGGAAATTTTATATACAGGTCTACATGGATGCAACCTCAAATACATGAAAGTCAGGAAATTCGAAGTTGCAGCAAAGTAAAACATCCAGATTGTGTTTATTCTTCTTAAAACAGAATAAAGTATAAACTGTTGGGATGAAAATTACTGCAAGGAAGCAGGGTAAAAGAGACCCAACTTGGACGGTAATTGAGGATAAGGGGGGGTTATGGCCTGACAGGCTGAGATTTGGAAGAGGGTAATCATCTCTAAAAATGGATGAAGAAATAAATAATAGGAAAATTATATGAGCAGACTTAAATTTTCCAGACATAGACATAAATACCATGAATAATGGCAAGGTTCAGATATTCTTGGACATCGCAGAACACTGACTTTTTGGTACAGAAATTTATAAATCAACAACATGTTCTGCTATTTTAGGGTTAGTTTTTGTGGAGGATCTTGCAAAAGATCTGACCAGAAAATAATATTCTAGGAGGAAGTGATCATGAACTGATTGAATTAGCTTTGAAATGCAAGATGGACAAAAATAGGTTTATAGCTAAGGCTTGGTATTTTAGAAGGGCAACATTTTAGAAAATAGGATGTGTAGTGAATGTGACTAGACTAGGAGACTTAAAGACTTGAATGCAAGAGAAGGGTAGCTTTACATTAAGAATGGAAATGCTGTATGCATGCTGTGCAGAATGGAGAAATTATAGGAGAGAGCTGCTATGTCCTTGGATCATTAAATCCAAAGGAAGGAAGGAAGATAGTGGGAGATGGGGAATGGAAGTAGAAAAGATTTATGATCATATAATTGGAGGATAGTATCAGATAACATAAGCATGCAATGACACACTGGGCAAATATGTCAAAAAAAAAAGAAAAAAAAACCAATTCAAGTGATTTTATCCCTGTTAGTCTGACTTCAACAGTCTGCACATTTTGAGCAGAGTTTAAATGAATGATGAAAAACACAGATGCAAATTAAAAATGAGTGAAATTACAATATGTTTTTATCGGAGTTGAAAGTCTGTTACTTTGGGGGATTGTTTCAAGGATAATATGTGTAGCTAATACATGTAGCTATTGCATAAAATGTTAAGCAGAAAAGCCTCTGAGACCACTTCATGCAGGTCTAGAATGGATGTGGCAAAATATTTCTAGTAGAGCTACAGGAACATTAGTACCATGTGAGTTGGCATCACTTGAGAGGCCATTGCAAGACTTCTGCTTGAATTCTGTCTGCAGCACTAGCCAGCTGTGTTAGAAAAGATGGGCTTAAAGCAGAACTGCCGTGGAGAAAGCCCGAGGGCAGGTTTAGGGCACTGCCGTGTCTGTCTTACCAAGATGAACTCCAAGTTTCACTTGTTTTGCTTAGCAACACAGAGACTGAGGAATATGATCATTCTTCCCCATATGGAAGATAAATATCAAAGAGAAAGATAATATCAGCACCTAATTTTACAGATCTGTAAACTGGGGCATGAATAATCCTGATCTCAGGTTGATGGAGATTTAACACAACCTCACTGTCCAAATAGAGGAGTTTAGAAGTTAGCTTCCAAACTGCTCCAAAGAACCAACACTCTTTTAGATAGATATTCAGATGCTGATGGAAGAGAACATAACCCCCACTCCACCCCCCCTAAAAAAAAAGGTATTAAGTGCACCTAAGTAGGAAAATTAAGCTTGTTTTATGAATTTCTCAATATTTGCTGAGCTGACAGTATCAAGGAGTTTTCGAAAAAAAAATTGCCTGATTGGCATTTTGTTTCCCTTGCATTAAATTCATACTGCTGGGTTCCCACGGTTCACTCATGGAGGGCAAGAAGGACTTTTTCCTTCACTCCAGGTATAACATAACATCTGTTTTCTTGTTTGAATTTTCACTTCTCTTTTCCGGAAGCACTGGAAGACAGATTTTTGGATGATGCAGGCCGGTGTGTGCACTAAAGTGTGCCTTGAGCATGCCTCATACGTGTGTCCTGCTCACCTGGGCAATGCTAAAACTGCTGCGAGTCGGGCAGGTTCTACTCGCTTGTGGTTGTTTCTCCTACTCGGTTCCAGAGTGTGGCCGAGGCTGCTTTCTCAAGACATCTTTCTTTAAGAATGAACTTTAAGAATCTGCTTGAGGGCTCCCAAGACATTACTAAACTCTGGACTTCTTCCCATGGTACTTTAAAATTCGGACTTTGGATATTTTCTTATATGGGGATATTGGAAATATGTGGTAGTTAGTGGACTAGACATCAATCACAAAGCTTGTACTGTAATCCCCAAGATTCATCCAGCTTCAGAGGCTTTTAGTTGTGTAGGAATCACAGCACTCACACCTCTAACCTGTGAATTTAAATCTTAATGCATTTTCTGAATTTTACAAGTGCAGATTCATGAGACTTTATAAGGTTTCTGTCACAGTTACTTGCTTCTCTCTTGGCTAGCATTAAAAATGAGTTTCTGAGTTCTACTATTTCCAAGTGTGTTACTTCTTTCCATGCACTCCATCAAAGTAACAGAAGAGCTTCTTCTCATGAAGAATGCAGCAGTCCAGCCTGTCCCCCTTGCAATTCTTGCTGCTGTCTTTGCAGCGTGACACGTTGCTGCTTTCTCCCTCTCTTTGGCAGGCAGGCTGCCGTGTAGCTGCACAGATGACCTTCTTTCTCTGGCTCTCACTAGACCCCACCATGGTCACTGCACAGTAATGAATGAAAGTGGACCATGGGAATAACATTTCCTCAACAACTGGTGCTGCTGAGTCAAAAAGGCACCACGAAACAGAGCAGCTGAAACTTTCAGTTATAATCATAGAATCATAGAATCATAGAATGTGTAAGGTTGGAAGGGTCCTTAGAGGTCATCTAGTCCAACCCCCTGCACACGCAGGGTCACTTTGAGCCATAATGAATGATACTAGTAAAACCCAAGTGTCAAGAATGCACAGGAACCATGGCAATATACCAGAATGAAGAAGAATCCAAACTTCCCCACATCTGTCTGTAAATAGATACAGAGATATTGTGGGGCAGGAGCTTCTGTTATCTCCAAAACTGGGATAGCCCTTTTAGCATTCTTGCTATTACATGTGGATATGGCCACGCCAAGGCACCTTCTTAGCCAAGGTAAATGTTTGGAAGGAGGCAGGTTCCTCAAAGTGCCTCCTGCTTTGACCAGTTTCCTGTACAGACTGGAGGAGAACAGCAGTAGAAAAAGTAGGAAAAAATAACAATAAAATGCTAACAAAACTAAATACAAGAACAAAAGCAAACAAAAAGATTTCCTTATGAAATTTTGTCAAGAAAATTACCCTGCTAACCCGATAATACTATATTTGACAAATAAAATTATATTTAATAACATGCTTCCTCAGAGGCTTACCACTGAGAACCACAATGTAAACATCTGAATCGAGTCACTTGTATTGTTGGACAAGAATATACTGCTGCATATATATGCACTCTTACATTAACTGTAAAAATTTGCAAACCAGAATACATATCGATATACATTTTGGGCTTCAAAATATTCTTCCTATCTTTAATAAGAAACAAAATATTTAAGAAAATGTGAGGGGAAAGATTGGGGAGTTAGTGGGCCTAACTTCTCATCATAGTTTCTGCAGAACTAAGTTTGGATCCTTCAGGTCTAGCCAGACACAAGGGCTGACGGCAAATTATAACAACAGAGGCAACGTCCTTGTTAGGAGCAGATGCCCTTTCTGTGACGGGGCCCAAGCGGCTGGGGGAGCAGCACTTTGGCTTTGGCTGCTTTCCTGCTTTCAGGAGGCTCTTCAGAATGAAGTGGTGAAGTGGCCGGTGGCTTGAAGGGACAAGCAAGAAATGGAAAAGGAATGGAGTTCAGATAAATTATGGGATGCCGTAGAAATTATCCAGAGCCGCTGCAGCGACAGTATTTATGTTATAGAGCTAATTGGCCAATGTATTTTTTTTTAAACTGCTCCAAATGCTGAAGAGTTGGTGGCAGTTCTCCAAACAGTGCCATGCACTTTATATTGGAAAAAGACAAGGAAAGAAAGGAAAAATATCTTCCATCTTCCTCTCACTGGCTCATGCAGAAAACAGGGTTGAAAATTCTGGTCAAAATTAAGTCAATGGGAAGTTTTCCAGTGATTTTCATAGAGCTAGACTCTTCCCAGATCCTTTCTCTTCTATTTTCAGTTGGACACATTTGGCTACCACCAATCAGCTGTTCTCTGTTATTGTTGGTTTTTTTTTGCTTTTGTGTGTGTGTGTGTGTGTGTGTTTTTCAGCTTCCATGGCTATGTCTATATTAGGGAATTTTTAAGGGAATTTCTCGGTCCTGCTCCTGCCAGAGCAGTGCCAATCTAAGGGTGCAGCAGAGCTGATCTCTTCAGTTGTTTGTGTCTCCCAATGCATTAAGCACCGTGCCCTGTAGATGTGTGCACTGCCAGCCAGGGTGACTTATTCGTTGGTTTTGAGGAGCACAGGCACCTACCCTCACAATCCTTGACTTTTGTAAACCTGACTGTGATTTAAAACAGAGCTTCAGGTTTGCCATTTACATTGCAGATTACTGCCTTCTGCAAGGAATCGCTCACATGTTGGAGATTTCAATGCACCTCCTTGCACAACATATGCTCATGGATCTGCATTTAAAGAACTCCATCTACAAGTGAAAGATGCTGTGGCATATTACACCACCTGAGCTTCTAAATTCCGGTGCTTGTTTATAGATTGAACACACTCCAAATCTGTACTGATCCTCTGCTGTGCAGAATTTGTGCTCTGGAAGTCATGTTCTGATTGTATAATGTATAATTACTGATCACTGTAAAAACATCCAGCTGATAAAAATCTCAAAACATTGAAAAAGCAAACTTCAAAACATCATAAGAAGAAATGTCTTCTCTGCGATAGACAGAAAGGGAATACATCACTAAACTCTGTACAAGGCTACCACTGTCGGACTGAATTTCTAACTGCTAAAGACCCTGTCACAGCACATTTAAAAAGTTTTCTGGTATGAATAACAACAATTGGTGATCGGTTGTTTTTGACCTGCCTCCAGGTTGTCCCTAGGACTCCCGAGATGAACTTAGGATATAAATACAAAACATAAATATAAAATATAAAAGAATGACAGCTCAGAAAAGTATGCACATTTCCAAGCAGAACTGATTTAACGAGTGGCATTAATGAATCACATGTCAAAGGTTATTTCTGGAGAAAGGCATTAATTTGCTTGCAATCTTTTTGTATGAGAATCCTTAGAAAGGGGCGAGTGGACAGATGCTACCCAGCCTACGTACATATTTATGGTCTTCCATAAAGAAATGTTAAACCTTCTCATCCTATCTAGCCTGCAGAAGCAAGCACGTTTGTCAAAGGAGCCAGGAAAAGAAAAACAGCCCACTCCCACATTTCACCGGAGAACAGAAAGTATTGGCCATTCAGGTTTCCTAATTCCTCCCAGGCTTTCCATTCTTCCAGTGTCTAACATTACTTGGAGCTAAATTCTGCATCTCAGGCAGCACGCATTACTTCTTGAAACCAATAGGAACTAAGCACTGAACAGATGAAGTATGAACATCAGCTGTTTTCAAAAATAACCATTTTAAAATTCAGGTTCCTTTTCTTCCATGGAAACCTGAGTACAAAAATCTTTGGTGGGTGGGCCTAATTGTCTGTGTTCAGGATTTATTCATGGAAAGACCTCATTTCCCTGAGGAAAGGCAAACCTCTTCATTCACGTGAAAGGCCTTTTGCACGTGCTCATGGGCTGATCACCTACTGATGAGCTAACGTTGACTTGCTCTGTCTGACAAATATTCAATTCTTTGATACACAGATGGAAGACTCACCCATTTGTATGAAATTGCCGTGTCCTTAGAGTAAGACGTTAGATAAACAGGTCCATAGACTGACTGGCTCATGTGTATATCCTATCTCTTACCCACTTCAGGACATTTTATGTACCCATCTCATTCTGCAAGCAGTTCCATATCGCTCCTGGAACAACTACAAGCGGCAGGATTTGTCTCGTGACTTCACTTCTGGTTGCATTATTTGGGAAAAATCCCAAACCAAAATGTCTGCAAATGTCTGCAAGAAAATTCAAAGCTCCAGGGTGACCCATCTTTAAGGTTTCTTACCACTTGAAGCCGGTTTGCTTTTCGGAGGTGCTAAATACTAGAAGTCGACTTCAAGAGTGGGGCTGAACCTCTTTTGGCCTGTGATGCAGCTGAAAAGCAAATCTGACCTAAAGTCATTCGCTAAATAGGTCATACATTAAGAAGAAAGATTTCAGCCTGAAAGATGTACTTCAAGATCCTACCCCAATGATTTTTATTATAACTGTGGGGTTTGAAATAATACATGAAATTAAACTTAAGAAACAAACTAACACAAATTAATTAAGCTGTTTGCAGTGAGATTAACTATGGAAAGACGTAGTTCAGTGTATGGGTGCCAGCAGACTAACAGAAGTTAGCAGTGCTAATACCACGATTTTGATCTAGCCCAATGGATTCCTCAGCATTTAGAAATGTGATCAAATTGATCATGCAGTGCAGGCTGGATGAAAAGAGGCAACACGCGTTGGTAGCCACAGTCTGTCCTCCTGACAGCACCCCCAGCTTATTTAAAACAACATGCAAACTGCACATTGGTTTCCCTTGTGGCTTAATTCGCATTATTCACTGAACTCCTTTTTACTAGAAACTGACTGAAGAGCCAGATCCTGAGCTCATTGTTTGCGTTTCTGCTGACTGCCCTGAACAGCCTTCTCGGTTTCCAAGCCCAGCATTTCTATACACTCTAAACAGATGCAGCCACCAACTAACAAAATACAATCAGGTCAATGATGGGGAGGCAGGATGAGTGAAAAGAGCAGGCACGTGTTTTTTGGAAAGAATGAGACTGAAAACTCATAAAGATTTGTTCACAGCCTGTAACAACAAGTGACATCAATCGGGCATGAGAGGGATGACGCACAGTGTGGCATCCAGGACAGAAAAAAATGTGAAAAAAGCACATTCCTGGATGTGTGATTTTCAGCTTTAAATAACAGGGCATAAATACTGTTACAGCTGCAATGTGAAAAATCATTACTTCTTCACAGGAGAAATAAAAAACACGCGCACTGGTGCTGGGGAAGAGAGTTAGCCTTATCCTGATGATGCAAGCAGGGAATGCTGTCTCTGTCTTCCTGAGTGTCAGTTTTTCTGATCGACTGAGATATAGTTTTATTTTGGCCAGTGGTTCACTGGAAATTCCTTTTGAAGGAAGCACAGACCTCACTGTTCAGAGGTGGCCAAGGTGACTGCCACCGTTATGCTCCCAATCCTGGATTACTTTGAACCAGAAGAATATACTTCACAGGGAAACACAGAAGTCAATTTACCAAGGTTTCTAAAGACTTCCTCGGGGACCTTGGGTCTCCACCAACAACTTGTGTCAAAACCTCCCTAATGATAAGATTGTCCCCACTTTCCACCAAGACATTCCCTGGGCCATGGCCTGCAGCAGGCTTGTTCAGACACAGCCACGCTGTGTTTGTGGCAGTGAATGCAGCTTGTCCACACACCAAAGGGACTGCTGATATTGGTAACTCATTTAACTGCAAAATTTAGTCACTTTTCTTGGTTAAGCTGAAGCAGTGGCTTTCAAGATACTTAAAACCTCTAGGTCTGTAAACTGCCTATATGGAATCAGTGGAAAAGCACCAAGAAAACAAGTTCCTTGTCAGTAGACAAAAATCTGCTCTGAAAAGGCCTCAGTGGAAAACTGGGCAGCAAACAGGAAAAGAGTTAAAGCCTAATAACCTAGGACATCTGATCTGTTCTGACTTAGAAATTTTAAATGGCTGAAAATTCATTATATGTCTTCATAAAATGCTCCAACTGAATTAAAATTTTGGCAAAAGATGCATCTTTAATCTAGTCTGAACTTCAATTGCAGAATATTATTCTGAATTCATCTTGTAGATTAAAGAGCCTTTCACTCTCCATTTTTTTTCAGATGATCAGGTTATCTTTTAACATTTTCTTGGGCAAACATGCTGGAGTTTCTTTGGTTTCCCACTGCATATAAAGCTATCCCACTCTCAAATCATTCTGATATCTCTTTTTCCTGAACTCTTTCTTGGCATCCATTTGAGAACAGAAAATCCCACTGTATGGGTAACCAGATACAGAATAATCCCTGCTTTTAGAGGCCAGTAGTTTTAGACCTTCATCCTAAAAATGGTTCCCAATCAACTCGACTGCTTTGCAATGAACAGAGCTACATATGGAGCCAGCCAGGAGCAAGACCATATGCAAACAAGCCCTGGGAAAACAGGTTATGAGGAGCTGTTGACAGGTTAGACTGTGTGTCTCTGATGTCCCACGTTTCTGACTGAGGGAATGCCATGGGGAACATTCCCTTTATATATTCCCTCACCCACAGTGTTTACAGGTACATGTTTCTGGCACCAGCAATACACAAATAAATAACCCATATTCTTGGCCACGTTTTACATATCTCCCTTTCAATAAAGCCTGTTAGACTTTGCTCTCTTTCTCCTGAAATAAGAAGAAAAGCAAGGGGTAACAGTGCAGTGTCAGTGGCAAGAAACAAAGGGCCTGATCCCTCTCCCATTCCCTTTACTGGAAAGCACCCCCTGTGCTTTCCGGGAGTGTTGGCCCAGACTAGCAACAACAGCCAGTGTCTTCATGCTGGTTTTGAAACCAGGTCCAACCCTTAGGCCACAAGTGAAATCATCCCTTGCACAAGAGCAATCACCAGTTAAAAAACTCCCGAAAATTATGCTTTGTTCTGGATTAGTCACTTGGCCAAATTGTGCCTAGTCTATGTCCACCTTTCTGGCCATATTGAGACTAACATCTTGCATTTTTAATGTTAAGAAATACCTTCTAATACAGATATAAGATGAGCAATATAGCTGAATTAAATGCATTACAATTAACTTCAATATCGATACATTTCCACATCTCTTTTTTGGTTGTTGCCCATTATTTGTTTTTTTCCCACTTTGATGGCTGGCAGTACAGTTTTATACGTTGAGTCTCTTTCTTTCAGCTGAGTGTATCTGGTATGCTATAAAAACATTCGTCTTTAACCTTTCCTAGATGTTCTCTGTCCCCGCTCCTGTGAAAGCTCCTTGCTTTGGTGTTTCCTTCCCCAGCAGAAACACTTGCCCCCGAGACGCCGAGGCAGCCTGGCAGCCAGCGGCCCTGTGGGCAGGTGACATCACCCTCCCCTGAGCCCCATGGAGCTGGCAGCGCAGAGCCTAAACCGGCCAGCCCCGGGCACAGCAGAGCAGCAGGAGAGGCCACGCGGGCTGCTGCTGCCCCGTAAGCACATTGCCTTGGGAGCGAGGAATCCGGCACACAATGCGCTCCGCAGTCTGTGTTTGAATAGGTGGCCTAAAGGGCAAAAGCGTCCAGCGTGCCTCACACACAGGAGATCCTGCTCCAAGTTCAGGGCTCCCAGAGTCCACTGGCTAATTCCTCAGCATCTCTCCCAGTGAAAGGCCACCTTCCTGTGTATTCAGCGTTCACTCAGGCTATTTCCTGTGTAATCACTCTGCTTAGGAGGGAATGAGGAAGCTGTCATGTTTCAGCTTGGCCAGTGGGCCCAACAGGAACTGCGCTGGGTGCCAAGGGCACGTACACCTGGTAGAGGATAAATTCTGCCTGGATGTGCCCAGAGGATGCCTGGAAAGGGAGAACATTGTTGTTTTCATTCAATAAATGAGCAAAATAAACTCTCGGGCCATGCCCATGCAAATAAGTTTGTGGGATGACCACAGATTCTCCTGCTAACACTGATCACAAGCCATGTGCAGGTCTGTGTGCATCTATGTGCACCTACTGGATAAGCAGCTGTAATTCACTGCCCTATGCTAACCTGTTGTCTTACATGTAATGAGTGGTATCCTAATCCTGTGCCCTTAAGGAGCTGGCTAAGCAGCTGCTGCTTTATTCCTGAATGTTCAGAACCTGCACTGTGCTGGTTTGTCTGTGTGAGCTGTGCATTTCCCCTGCTGCAGGATCATACAGGAGGGGAGGTAGAGGCCTTAGTGTTTCTATAGTTTTCCTTGCAAAGATAAATAGCTTGGATGAGAGAAGCAAGAACGTAACTGGAACTACCCAAACTGTTCTATGAACTGGTGGAGTTGGAAGATTAAGGGATTTTACAAATAAACAATAATAAAAAAGACAACTATCAGTCCTGTGTTTAACAGGAAGGCAATAACTCTGCCCTGTTCTATGCCATATAAAATAGGAAAATATGGAAATCTTGCATTATCTGTCCTTCTCTTGTAGGACTAGTACATTCTCTTCTTATCACTGTGTCTCATCTGGTACATTATTCAGACTCAAGCCAAAATACTGCAGCACTTGCGATCTCATAGAAACAAAAAAACAATGTGAGGAAGCTCAAAATAACACAAAAACTTGCCTCTTGGCCTTCAAATGTCCTGCTTGCTTTGCTTTCACAAGCCAAAAAAAAATAGAGAAATATAGAGTACATATATTTAAGTATGTGTGTGTATATATATATATATATTATTATATACACCTCATATTGCTTTTGAGTTGCCTCAGTCTAACCGCAGCTTGGTCTAGCACTGGCACACCTGGTGAGGCAGCTTGAGGGCTGTTCTAACCTGTAATAGTTGGTGCCAGCCTCCAGGACACTGCTGCAGGAGGCCAAGGCCAGCCAGCTGGCAGCATTCCTGGCCCATATTCCCCCACTGGCTTCACATGGGATCTGGTTTTGTCCGGGGCAGCACACGAGTGGGTCAGAAACTCTGTGCCACTTGGGAACTTTGTAATCTAAAGAAATACCCATATAATCACCAAATTTTTATCTACGGAACAAGACAGCAAAGAAGATCTAGTCTTAACCATTTAGGATATATCTTTTAATACACTAAGTAAAAAAAAATAGTGATTTATTCTTTCCCCTTTTCAAAAGTTAGTGAGCTAACCTTAGAGAGTTAACCCTGCACATACTGTAATTTGAATCCAAACTATGCTGCTTATTAGACACAACCTAAGCAGAACTCTTCTTTAGTAAACTAATCTTGTAAAATCCTCCATGCTGTTGTGTTTAAAAGGGCTAGGAAGGAGCTGTCCTCTTCTTCATTTTGTTCTCTTTCAATAGGCTATTTAGAGTGCAGCATATAGCCTAAAAAAAAGAAATGGGGCACCCCAACAGATATTAGTTATGGCTGTATTCGTCCTTTCACGAGAAACATAAACCACACAATCCTTACATCAATCAACATGAAATACATCATGTTAAATCCCTTATTTCTTTAGCATAATATGAGATCTCTCTTTCTCTCATGTTACCATTCTGGGCAGTCAGGTATGTGAGGTTTTCTAGGCAACAGGTGTTTCTTGAAATAAAATACAACCTTCCCTTCAGCTCATTATGTGGAAGAGACAGCAGCTGCAAGCATAATGCTGAGGACACATGGTCTATAAGACACCCCAAAGAAAAACACTCCTTGTTCCACTCGTTAAGGTAAAGCACAGATGTTGCTGCAGTGATAAGTAGGAGCATAAGGCAACCACAGTCTGCTTTGTGTGTTAAATTCAGAATCTAAGATTTCAGAATATGTAATAGGCGGCAATCAGACTCACCACTTCCTTTGTGCAAGGGCAAGTTGTTTATGTCTTATCTCACAGTCCTGAACAAATATTCCTTATTACAACTTGGATCATCAACAATATGCTAGGAACTATCCACAGACTTGGCAAATAAATTATATTCTTTTATATGGACTCGGTTGTGAGTGTCAGTGACAAATGTGTAAATTAATACATTTACATATTTACATTATTTACACATAAATGAAAAAAAGCTTTAGTCAGTTGGAATTTTAAATACAGTTCTTGCCCTGTTTAGTGTTGGGGTGCGCTACGAATGTGCACTACTAAAATTATATATGCATCCTGCAGTTTAAGACTGCTGAGAAATCAACTGCAAAATATGGTGCCCAGTGAACTTCATGACCTGGAAAGGATCTGTTTTAGCATTGCTTTGGATATTTCATTTCCTATAATATCTTTTAAGAGCAAGGTAGATAAAGGCTAACTTACAGTAACACAGTAAAGGTGCAATGCCGTTTTCAAATAAGAAGGAATTTCTGTAAAAACACAAGCAACCTCTAAAATCGTCCCATCTCTTTACTCCCTTCAATATTCTTGGCCTATCTAAACCAGAAACTCTGCCCTACCAACAAAACATGCAGCAGCACAGAGAAACCACAGCTCTCCCAAGCCCTGGTTCCATACACTGGGCCCTTTGGCTTTCCTACAAAGCGCAGACGCTGCCTGTGCAGCTCCAGCAGCCTGCAGGGCTGCACCCTGGTGTCTGGCTGCAGAGCTGGTGACGTGCAGCAGCAGCTGCAGTGACCAGCACACACTCCTCACACTCCTTCCAACGCAGCCCAAACTGGCCCTGCCTCTTTTTTCTCTTTTTTTTGGCAAAGCTGATATTGATAAGCTGTGCTGAGCTGTCAGATGTGTTCTTGCCGTGTTAGAGAAGACAGGCTTAAAAAAGAACCTGAAACAAACAAGCTCTGATCACGAGATACTCTGAGGAAGACTATAAAGTTATTTCATCATGAAAATATACTGTAGTACTCCCTTGCCTTGACACATGGGGTGAAAAAAAGGACTTTTTAAAGTCTGATATGTCTACTTTTTTTGACATTTCTGAATGAGAGAGATGTGACAAAAGGCAAAAAGAAAAGCAAAATCTTCAAACAAATTGATGTGATGGTACATATGCTCAGAAGATGCAAAACCAGTTATTACTGCTCTGCTCTGCCTTTCTTCCTACTGTTTGCTGCTCATTTGTTGAAGCTTGTTCAGAACTGTATTCCTGCCCCGCAAAGGGCTCAGCTGCCTGCAGGAGCACTGAAATGACTTGCAATTGAGAATATCTGTATATTTTGTGCGCCGCAGCCCTTGGGCTCTGGTGCTGGAGAAGAGGAGCTGCCTCTTGTTGTGTATCCATGTAGCCAGTAGCCCTTCCCCAACCCAGTGTCTGGGTGTGTTAGGCCAGCTTCAGTCCTGCTACAAGAAATGGTAAATGAGACAACTGGTGCCTTCGATCTGCTGACATTCAGCAACCCGGGCAGCCCCCAGACTTGTGCACGTGCCGTGTGGGAGAGCTGGGATAAACACTCACGTGGGTCTTGACGTCACCTTCAAGGATCTTGCTGTGCCTGAGGAACTCGGCAACACTCCCATTCAGCAGCCTATCGAAGGCTTCAACATATGGTGCTATGCCTACGGAAGAAGAGCGTTCCGTTATAATTGGTTCCTAAAGTACCTAACGTATCGAGCTTGCCTTTGCAGCACACGGGGGGGAAATGCCATAGAAACAGGAAAGCTGCTTTAACCTTGTTCCTGCTGCGCTCGTTGATTTGTGAAATCTGTGGGGGGAAGAAAGGTTGTATAATGATTTTTTTTCCTAGCTAGAAGGAAAAAATACCTTCTCCTGGCAGAACTTGGTTAGAAGCATGAGGAGAGTTTCATCTGTGTGCTAACCGTGGCAAGCCTCTTCTGCGCTAGAGTAACAGGTGCTAAAGTTAGCGTGACGCAGCCCTTGGAAGGCCTAGCGGCCTGATAAACCTGTCTTAACAAAATTCTAGTATTGTACATTAAAAAATGTCACCCCCTGAAAAGAATGTCCCCAACACCTATTTTTATACCACTCACTCATTCCTGAAGGTCTCTGTATTTATGGGTGGCCATTAACAACAAGCATTCAATTGGACTGAGTCTGTAGATATCAACACTTCTGTGCCTGAAAGGAGTCAGCCTGTTGCCAGTCAGTGCATGCAGTGAGAGGCAGCCTTGCAATCCCCTGCTTTTGTTGTGTGACCTTGCAAAGCTGTCACTGGAGAAGGAAAACCCAGGCAGGTCTTCTAGCCCACGCATCCCAGTGGCTGTGTATGTGCTGTGTACTCGGGCAGAGGAATGAGAATGCTGTGTTCTGTGTGGCACAGAGCATGCTCTTTCCTGATCAAGTGGACAATCAGAAAGCCCAGATTATGGCTTTGTGTGATACCTTGTAAGACAGCAAAAGTCATCTTTTCCGGGATGCTTTCCAGCTCTCCCTTTTGCTCCCTGACATATCCTTGTGTCTTGTTTATGCCAAAGAACCTTTGCCAGGTCCAGCAAGAGTGACACGTGTGAATTTATGGCATCTGTAAGATCTGAGAGACCAAGGTTAAAATTCTTCCCAGCCTCTCTGCCTCCTTAATGAAGCCTGAAGACTGCTCTGAAGAGGTACCAGGCTTTCCCTAGAGAGTCTGCCTTAACCTTTTGGCAGTATATGACAACTGGGCCCAAATTCATAGTCTTGAAAGCCCTCTTTATTCCCTAAGAGTCATCTGGCTCTTTGACAGAAAAAAAGAAAGGCCCTGGCAAGGGGAATTTGCAATGGCCTGTGAAAAAAACTTGCAGTTAGACAGCTGGGTGGGATTTCGAGGCTCCCTTTGTTCCCTTGATGTCACTCACCTTTAACTCTGTGGAATTTCTGGGCTTTCTTCCATATTAAGTGTTTATATGAAAACCCCTCCGATGACCTAGTGTACAAAAGGTTTTAGTGGGGTGATGCTTTCCAAAGCCCATTTAACGTTCTTTGTCAGAGTCTACGGGTGCCTCCAGGAGAATCACTGCAGCCTTCTACTTCAGAGCAGAGTTTTAAATAGCAGCTCACCAAATGGCACTTGTCCTATGCAAAACCAGAAAGCAGCTATGCTTTTTTTAACTATTCAATACAGCTAACGTCCAAGAACAGTTACTAGGGTTTGCTGTGGGTTGTACAGAGCAATTGAATGACTGGTTTGCAATTCGGCCATTGTAATACAATTTAGGGAATAAAAGGTGCAGGTACATTGCTCCCACTCTCCCTGGTATATTGCCAGTTCTGAGAAAGCATTAAAGAGCATTAAAAAAGGGTCAAGCTTATTTTTTGTAATAATTTTCATGGTCATTTGTGGGAGGAGTCATGGGAGAAGAAAGCAATATATCCCCTTTCCATTCCACTAGCCACTTCACTTTCCCATCTCCACTGAGGACTAAAAACATTACGTTCTTTGGCTGAGTTTCAATTTTAAAGCAGTAAAAAGAGAGAGCCCTTTTCTGTGGGGCTGTCAGCTCTGCAGCTGCTGGACACCACATGGATCCTGCAGTGGCACAGCAGCACTGGCCTGCAGAACTGTGCGGGTGGCACCTCAGCTATCTCTTCCCCAAGCTGAAGCGCTGGGAGAGTCTTCCCTAACTACATGTGTCTCCACGTGAGGCACTGTTTCTCCTGGGGTGCTGCTTGGGCTCAAGGCTGTTCTTCGTTATGGGGGGAACTCTTGAGCTTGTAGCTTAGCTCTCAGCTTGGGCAACAGGTCTGGCAATTTGTGTGTGAGCGCCTAACAGCGCGTTGACCTCCGGGTCTGAAAGCAGCCCTGATGCTGCTGAGATTCACCTCAAGGGATCTATTGCAGGAAGGAAGCCTGTGTTTTGGAAAATGTGCAGATCCTAATACCAATCACCTATCATTTTGTGCATGGATCATGCTTCTCCTTGACTTTGTTAAGGTTTTCTAGCCGTCTAGATTATCTCTGCACTGTTCAGAATTTATTACTGAGCTTCCTCTGCGCAGCATTTGGCCTGGCACTCAGCTACAGCAGAGCAGCTGAGCTCAGCAACTCACTTTGGTGGCTCTCTGCTCATTCTGCAGGGCAGCTGAGCCCTGGCTGGCAGGTTTCTTCACTGGAGAGCGCAGGGCCAAGGGATGTGGAAAGCCAAGCTACTCAGTTAAGAAAGGGGGAGTGCGTAAGGAGGAGTGTAGTTGCGTGAAGAAGCAAGCACTTGAGAAGGGTGAGAGCCCCTCTATTCAGTCGATGTCAGACTTGCTGTATTTCTAAGTAAGAAATTTAAGGAGTGAAAAATTGTGATTTAGCAATTTGGAGCGAATAAATGAGAGTAGATTTTGCTCATCTACTCTCCAGTGAAGTGCTTTGGAGATTCACTTCAGAAGGGAAAAGCCAAGAGAGAATACAAAATAAGGCCAAGGATGTGTGGCTGCTCTTAGTGAGCAACTGCTTATAAACAGATTCCCATCTGATTAAGGATATTAGGCAACTAAAGGAAATGGCTTTGCACTGTGATATGCATGGACTAAAGAAGAAACTCAGTGTTTTATGTTTCTGACTTCTTTGGGAATATTTATGCTGTAGATTTTTTCGCCATCTATTTTCTTCTGCTAATTGGGGTCAAGCAGACATTTTGAACTGATGAGTTATCTGTAAATGTGTACATACTAAAATGGAAATAGCAATAAAGCTTGAAATACAGCCAGTATATTCAGGAGACGACTCAAATCTTGATTCTTCTCATCTATATTAATTTACCATTATGCTTATGATCAAGTTTGTCACATGCCATTTCTGAACACATTTTTTGAAACAATATTTTCTTTTAGTGTGAAAGTCTTCGGGTTTGGGATTGTATTCCCTTTTCTACAACAAGCACATGTTATTCTTATAAACCATTTTTTTCCTATTAGAAAAAAGCAATATTTCCAAAGAAGCCTGCTTACTTCCATTGACTCCGTTGACTGCATCACACTCCATTCCAGCAGCTCTGTGCGAACCCGAGAACAAGGACTCGAGCCGAGTCACTGCTTTCTCCAGTCTCTCCACCAAACCATGAGGCTCTGCCATTCTGCAAAAATATAAGAGATAGAAACAGTGTTAGAGCCCTCAAAACCCAAGCAAAAACCTAAGCAAAGGGGCTTTTCTCCACGTTCCAGCTCTGTTAGTCTTGTGGCTTTATCTTTCATCAGCTCTTAGGATCAAGCTTATTTTCTGAAGTGACTGTTTGTCTGGCCCGTAAGCAGTTAGGGCGAAGCTGCTGACACGGTAACTGGTTTCTCTGCCAACAAGGAGCATGTTCAGTACTCAGCCCTGCTTTCCCATTGCAAACACTAGACACAAAGCACTGCTAGGGCAGCTTCGGACGGCCTATATTTGGACAGTTTATGATGAATCAGGAAAAATAAAATATGTGGTGCTCCCAATCAGATGCTGAAAAGGCTGAAATATTTCTAAATGTAATCCTTATAAGGTTATGCCTACGCGGATTTGCATCATCCATTTAAGAGATGGAAACATTGACCTGGTTAATACTTGACCAAAAGCCAGGCTTTAAACATTTACCTCCTAAATTTTGGAAAGGTACCTTCTAAAATTTGCCAGGGGCTTCTCTGCTTTGTAGTAATGCTCAACCCCATCACCAAAGACTATACACGATGCCAAGAACATCTTTCATTTATCCTTCAGATGTGATTTCTCATACCTTCTTTTTCTTGTGCAGGTATATGAGATGAATCAAAGGCATAATTAACCCTAGGAAAGGAGAAGCCAGGGGTTCTTGTGCAGCACCACAGCTTTTGATATAAAACAAAATGGAAGTTAGCCTAAACATCCAACAGCTCATGCCTTTCTTTTTTTTAACCTTTCCCCACAATGCATTTATCTGCTTTCTTGCACATGAGGCACTGATGTTTTTGAAGCCTGGCCCAGGTGTACCTGGTGCTCCATGCAGACTGAGAAGCAGCAATGTAAGCAAAATGGCACAGCGAGCTTCAATCCCCCATCATTTAGTTCCAGGAGTTGTTTCTCACGTGGAGGTTGGGGGTATTTTAATGTTGAGTGCCACCCAGGAAGGCTGGGAACGGGTGGGTGGTTTGTGCAGAAGGGAGATGTAGCCTCCCTGTGGCACCCATTCAGCCCACTCACAAATGTTGTGTGTGCCAGGGGTACCTGTGCTTTTAGTTTAGTAATTATTAGTAATAATCCTCATGAATAAAAGCTGTCGTATTTTTTTCTTCTTTAAACCTAAGTATAAGAGGAGATTAGTGGTTAGGATTATGGAAACACATGCTGAGTTCTTCTGCCAAGTCATGCTGTCTGTCAGCCAGACCTTTAAGCTTTCCCCTATAAATATCATGGGGTCTGTGCTTGACAGGGAAAAAAAAGTGAACTAGAAGATTTTACAGGGAGAAACCCCATGGGGAAGCACCATTCTCAGGAGAAAGTTCTGGCCAGAGTTTATGGGTTTGCTCCTATTTATTTTAAATGAAAGAAAAGCAGTCCTCCCAAAAAGAGGATGACACTACAAAATGTGCATGTGGACACTGGCCAAAAATTGGAGGGTGAACTCTCTCCTGCAGCTATTGGAAATGTGCATTGTTCTATTTGAAAAATCAGTGAATTTTCAAAAAATCTTGCTTTTTGTTAGGTAACTGAGTTAAAGGTTTCAGGGCAGCTTCTGAAATGTGCACGTTCTCATGACAATATTACAACTTCTTTAAAATATTGCAACTATTCTTTAAAATATTATAACTCCTTTAAAAAATGCACTTATTTCTCAGAAATACTGTGGACACATTCTATTCATGCTACTAAACCTAAAATTTGTCAGTTTTAAAAAGGTTTTAAAATCACCTAAATTCAAGCTGGTCTGACCTAACATTTTGGCTGACGCCTTTTATCCTTTTTTAAAGCATATTCTTATGCTTTCCAGTGTAGTTCCTGTTTGTCTCTATTTGAAGACAAAGTAGGCAGCTTTTTTTTTTTCTATCTGCCTTAAAATTTTCGTTGAAGACACATACAAAATTCATTTGAAAGGCCTGTTAATTTTTGGCCTGTCAGCCTGGCTTTGCCCCTCGAAGGACCCAGTTTTGATCTGACAACACTCCTGGCGCTCTGAGAAATCTGATAAATGCACAGAGCAGAGCCTGACATGGCTCAGACTTGTACTGCCTTAGCCAGGAAAGCACCTTGTGTGCAATGCCACAAACACGGCTTGTAGCCTACAGCACAAAGGGCTAATGCAGCTCAGTAGCCCCTGTGGATACTTTTTTGCAATGCTCTCCAACCACAGCCAGGTCTTTTGCTCACTGTATTGTCCTGAATTTACTTACACAGATACACAAGCAACTCTGTCATATATGGATGAAGTACGAGGATACTTTTGCCATGACAGTGACTTATTCTGGAGGAATGTATGTACATCCTGATTGGTCAATAATTAACCTAACAGTTAATCTAATTACACTGTAGATAAGATTTAAGAGCAAATCAGTTGTACATAAAATAACCTTACATTTAGACTTTGCCTAACCGTCCATCCTACTTAGGACGAGATATTTTACAAGGCAGATGGGAATTACCTTCACTCTTCTGAAGTAAAGGCTCCACTGAGCAATAGCAGGATGACCTCCCCTCATCCATTCCTGACCTAAGCATTTCCATTTTTCCATCTGTTTTGGGATTTGCATCCTGATTCAGGTTACCACAACGTGCAGCATTCTCTTAGCCTGTGTTCAGCAGGCCCTCACCTCATGGGCTGCAGTTACCACGCATGCTGCAGCTCAAATGGACATCCTAAAGCCATTAAAGAGAAGGCCTTAGCACATAAAGGATACAGACTATGTAAAAATGTCATGTAGAGATTATATTATGGATAGATAGAAGGACTGGATCCACATATCCTTATAGTGCCAAATGAATCTCTGCAGGCTAATGAAAAGTAAGATGATGTAAGTATGTCTGTGAGGCACTTCCAGTCCCATAAAGCACATTGTTTCATCAGGACAGATTTCCTATCTTGTCTTACTGGAATTTCAATTAGAGCTTTGGTCTTGATGCAGATAATTACAGCTAATCATATATTTTTCCTGGAGTGGATGCTGACTACCTATAAGGAATGGACCAGGACAGTGCTTCAACTGCAGTGTAATCCTGCATGTAGTTGCTCGCTTGGTGGAGAAGGACACTGTTCTCCATTGAAAATAAGGCCAACTCTGAAGTCTGGGAGGGTTTTAACTCACATCTAGTGAATTAATGATGTGATGATCATTTAAATGTTGACATTGGTAGATGTGTACATAAAAAAACAGGAGGATCCACAGATCTGCCCTGCTTACTCTGCTAACAGTAATACCAAGGTTCCATAGCCTTACTTCTCCTAGCACTCTTTGAATATAGAAGACAAAATGACTTGTTCATTTGTCTGCTTGCTTCCTTCCTAAATGCCAGTCCTTCCAAATCCACCTGGCAGCTGAAAACTCAAGCGAGCTCTGACGCATTCCCATCGCCTGAGATGCTGCAGGTCAGCCTGTTTCTCCTCTGCGTGCCAAAAGGGGCAGTTGCCCGCAGCAGAAGGCAGGCAGCGCTGCTACAGGCTGCCCTTAGCTCCCTTGTGCTGCTGGGGAGGTGCCAGCTCCTGCCCGTCCCCTCCCCGCAACACCTTGGGAGCCGTCAGCTCCCAGGCAGGCCGAGGTGGCCGCGCGCCCGGCCCCGCTGGGCACAGCGGCTGCTGCAGCCCTGCCCGGGGCCAGGAGCCGTGCGGAGCTACGCACAGACCCTGCGAGGGCAGTCGGGGGCTCGCCCAGGACGCCACGCGTGTTCCCTTGTATGGCTCGGGCTCCGTGGCCCCTTAGGCAGGCGGCAAGAATGTAAACGGAGGCCGGTGGAGCAGGAATGCACCAGGAGACCGCTCAGAAAGGCCCTTGGGGAGGAGATGGAGGGTTCAGATCAGAGCTTCAGCAGAGAGTTTTGTCTCTTTTTTTTTTTTCCTTCATGTTTTGCCTTAGGTCTGGTTCAAGCTCCTTTGGAGGCAAGGTACTTCTGAGTACAGAGAAAAGGCCAACATCATTTCCTTAGGCTTCACGGTCTCAGTACCAAGAAGCAGACTTTTCTGTTTATATCCAGGCTCTTTCCTCACTGCCTCCCTTTTCCCAGTGATCAGGCTGCTGACTATGAGCATAAACACGCAGCAAAGGAAGACAGACATTTTTGTACCAGGCTATTTAAAGAACATTACAAAGCTGCTTTGTAAAACTATCTCTATTTTGACAAGTTTTCCGAAGATTTTTAATGCATTTTAGATTTATCACATTGCAGCTTAGTCCCATAATTATAGGTAAGCAGCTGCACATATCAAGCTGTGTGTTTACAAGTCAATGCAATAATAGCATGGGCTGTGGTTAGGCCGCTCATAATTTCATTTGAATTCTTTACCATATGTCATGTTCACGTATGTGCTTAATATCTCCTGGAATATCAGTTCCATTTCTAATTATATATGAATAAGCTCTGGGAAGAAAACAACTCCCATCCCTTGCTGAATAATTCTGCCTGGTTTATCAAGTTTGTGATCATAAAGAACAATTCATTATTTAATTATACACTGAAGCAGTCAAGAGTTGACAGTCTAGGTAAGCATGATTGACTTAAAATAACCAAGGCAACCCAGTTTCCAAGTGCGTTCTCCTATTCTTTATGTGCTGCCGTTTTATGTCACCACTGCTCAGTCTTTCCTTTTGTTTTTATTTTCTTCTTCCCCTCCAATGAAGTGCAGGGGTTTTACTATCTCACTAATCAACAGGTAAACAGTGTTCTTAGCCATCCCATTCACTGTGTATTGCCATCGTGCTTTTCATGTACTCACACATCCTAAAGGCCCCACGAGCCATTTAATTACCTGTCACCAGTCCAATTACTGTATGTAAGCAACCTGCTTTCCTCAACTGAGAAAATCTGCATGCAGGCATTGATTTTTTAAGTGCTTTAGCTCCCTTTATAACTACTGAAGAGGCAGATTAATGTGTGCTGCAGTTCCAACCAAACTGAACTTCTCTTACAAACTCCACAAAGCAAAAAAACCACCCAAACAAACAAAAAATGCCAACTCCCTTACCCAGTGGTTCAGTTCTGAGAGGTAAGAGGAGAACAAAGGGGAAAAGCTAATACTAAGCAGATACAGTTGGAAACTATGAAATGATTCTTTGCAGAAAAGATGAGACAAGTCCCAGGCTTAGTAGAAGTTCTGCCTGTGCCAGGGCAGGCTAAAACCTAAAATGCATTTCTACCTTTCTGGTTTTGGGGGGGTTTTTCCCCACCCTTAGTGTTGAAGTATAATCCCTTCTACTATTCCTCAGCTAAACTTGTGAGAGTAGCTGTGCAGATACACACAGCTCAGGAATTATATGAGGGTATGTCAGTTTGAGCTTCAAAGCCCGAGCAATCATTTCCCTCGCCGTGCAAAGGAAGTCACTGTGGTGGAGCCATCCACCTGAAATCTAGCAATAGGAATTCGAGTCATGAGGACTAATGCAAGGTGAAGTATCAGTGGACATCTGCCAGGTGTGAGACTTGGGCTTATCTCAGCCAAGGTAGCTTCTTGCCTTAGCAGAATACCCGGCTGCAGGTTCTGATTGCAGCACTGGGAGGCTGATGCCTCCAGGCTCATTTTGGCTGCCCTGCTCGGCCTGCAGGTTGTGGCCCGTCTTCCTGCCAGGCAGCAGCCAGGAAGGTTGACCCAAACTTGTGCTCTTTGGGTGCTCCCCTTGCTCTGCAACTGCCCTGGCTTCTGTTCTCATCTGTACTCATCACAAATGATCTCCCATTCCAAAAAGTAGGGAATTGCTTCTGCATTACTGCTTGCACTGCAATGGACCGGGCCTTTGCTCTGGGGCGAGATGAAGGGGGCCACCTGCTACTAAAAAAGACCTTTCTGTTTCCTGCTATAACATGGTTACTCCTTAGAGGTCTTAAATCTTCATGCCAATCCATGCAGCGTTGCTACAAGACCTGGGCGATTCAGCAGTCTTGCCCTCCTGTTTCAGTGGGAGGTGTCCCGAAGCCCAGAAAGATCAACTTGGTCTCAGCAGAGGGGAACTTCATGATCCTCTATGGCAGGTGCCTCAGTAGACTCAGAGCTGAGTGGTTCTGTTGCTGCTTCTCTCCACACAAAGGCTGATTGCACTTGGAAACATAGAGCGCTGCTTGCCTTGCTTCCAAAAAGCAATTAGTTAGATGCTCACATTAATTAATTAATAACTTCAGCACACTGAATCTGAGCATATCTTCTCAGAAAAAAAAAAATCCCAGTAAGCCTCTATTCAGCTAACTACTTCATCATTTATTTGGTTTTAGCACAGGCCAAAATCCATTAGGTCTCTGTTTTTTGGCCTGCCACAGTACTGGTGTTTTGGATTCTACAAAACATTTCTCTAGCCTGTTCCTCTGGAAAACTGTGGGCCAGTAAGACCAGTTTCCGGTAGCATGAGCTCAGGGCAGTGGTCTCAAGTGGGACCTTTGCTGGTAACAAACCCCTTTAAGTTTGACATATTCAACCTACCTGAACATGCACTGACAAAATGAGGACGCAGGTTACCATCACAGCTAGGACTAAGGCCATATCTATACCATAAAGTCTGCTAATATGATCCCCTCCCAAGAAAATGGGAGCTCCTGCAGCCGAGTTTGTGCCTCAGGAAAATGACACTCATGACGACAAATTCCTGGTTGCTGCCCTTCTGTTGCCATAGATGCATTTAACATTTTAAACAGGGGAATTAAAAATACTGACTTGTCTCGCAGGGTGCTTGATCAAGTAAAATATTTTAACTGGCTCATAATAGAAGAGCTGTCTGCATCACTGCAGCAGCTTTCACAGGTGTTTCTTTGCTTTTGCCCAGTCAGCGTGTTCTCCTGTCTCGAGTCAGATGCTCCAACAGACAGGAGCATCAGCTACTGATGCTTTTGCTCCTGCGCATGTTGCTGGAACATCACAAGGAATATCCCGTTGAACTGCTTGGCAGCACACCATTTTTCTGTCCGGGTTCAAACCTCTTGCAGGGTTATTGTGTCTGACAGGTACAGCCTGGAACAGCGAAGCTGATGCAAGTTGCTCCAGGTGATGCTGCAAGTCAATGTCAGGGCCCGGAGCCAAAGCCAGGCACCTCCTGCCTTCCTTGCTGCGCTACCCTCCTTTGGGCAGCATCTGCCCATTCAGATTTCCATGAATCTCAGGCCTCTGGGAATTTTAATTATATCATTTGGCGTTTCTCTAACTTAGGCTCCCCTTGGTATTTGAAATGGTCAATGTAAATTGTACGCTGCAGTTGGAAAATCTAATGCTGGAGAATCTTTTAATACATATAATAGTACCCTTGTTCTTTGTGGTATTTCATGAATCACTTTTTGGAGTGCCAGAGCTGACAGAGGATAATCAAAACGTGCCACACCATACTGGAGCTGTAAATAATGCACATCCCCATTTCATTTTTATTTAATTGGGAAAACATGTTTTATTCATTACATTTGGAGTTGTGCTTATCCACCTTCCCCATAAGAGCAGTATTCACTTACTTGAGGAGAGGAAAAGCCAACAAATCATGAGAATATTCTCAAGACCAGCATTTTTGTTAGGCCCCAGACCTAACAGGTCTTACAGCTGTGTGTGACAGGAGCTATGTGGCTTTTGTTCCATTGCAATCCTGCTCAATATGGAATCAAACAGTGCTATGAAATCCTTGTTTTGAAAGTTCATGGAATCAGAGGAAACTTTAATGCCATTATTTACCTACTAAGGAACCAAAAGATAAAATTTGCATAACATTAGGTTAGCAAAACACTCATTTTCCACCTATCAATAACATTCCAAAAGGCCAGAATCCTGCCCTGGGTTTCAACGCATTCCATCCACCCTTGCCCATCTAAAATATTTTTAAATATTCTGAAGCAGTTCGGGAATGGCAGCTTCACGGAGCAGTGGACATGGTAGCCAACAGGAACCGCTGCCACCTGCCTGACTTGCAACAGAAACACCAACCAACCTGCTCCCCCCTTGCCCCCTTGGAGCTGCTCCCTCACGCCCTGCGCCCCGTGCTCCTGCCTCCTGCTTGACAACACTCCCCATCCCGCGCAGGCAGCCGCGGGTACACGATGCACACCGAGCCAGCTATTTTTTCTCCCCAGATGCTCTGTTCTTTTCCAAGGCTGCCCCTCCTCACTGGGAAACGCGGCTGCGATTCGGCAG
>JAUBOD010000940.1:1263955-1276045 GCA_032353885.1 Nothura maculosa
GGGGTGACCCACATAGCGCAGCCCCCGCTGCCCCCGCCGCAGCGCCCGCCCCCAACATGTCGGCGCGGCGCCCCCGGCCCGGTACCTGCGCGCCGGGCCCGGCCGGAGCTGCTGCCGCCTCCTCGCCCGCGCTGCCCTTCGCTTCTCTTCCTTTCCTCTCTGCGATGAGAAGCTGTGGCCGGGCCTCCCTCCCTCGCCTCGCCTCGCCTCGCTGCTTCGCTCCCTCCTCCTCCTCCTCTTCCTCCTCCTCTTCCTCGGCGGAGCCCGTGTCAGTCAGTCACATTAGCTGCCCGAGGCGGCAGCGAGAGAAATGCCCAGCGGCTTCCGGGAGTGCCAAATAAAGCCAGGCGCAGAAGGCGCCGCGGACGGGGACAGGGATGGAGAAAGGGAGCGCGCAGTGGGTGGGGTGCGCCCGTGCCGAGAGGCAGAGCGAGAAGCGGCTCCGCGGCGGCGGCAGCTCCGCGCCGGGCACGGGATGGCAGCGGCGGCGGCCGCGGCCCGGGCGGAACCGAGCGGAACCGAGCGGAACCGAACGAGCCTGCGGCCGCATCGCCCCCAGCCTGCGCTCCTCGCGCTGCCTCGGCTCTCGTGTGCGGGCAGCGCACGAGGTCCCAAGGACACCGGGTGCTTCTGCCCCAGCTGGTCCCAAGTGCAGCTGGTCGCCCTCTCAAACCTGCTTGGCCGCCGGGCATCGCTGAGAGGACCTTCTGCACTGAAGTCCCACGGAAAGAGTATGGAGTCGTGGCCTCGAAAGAAACAGTTTGCTCTTGAAAAGGGCAAGAGTTCTTTAAGTGTTGGGAATAAAAATGCTGCAAGTTTTTGAGTTAACCCCATGGTTGTGTGGAAAACAGGTGAAAGTTTTGTCTGTCAGATGGATAGCTCTGTATTTTGTACTGTACAAAGTGTATTGATCCTTTGTATTCAGTTCCTGATGGTTTGCGAGTGCTATAATACAAGGAACATAAATATATATTTTTAATCATGTAGGAAGTCATATTTTAACCAAGGCATTGTAATTACATCAACTCATAGACCTAAGTTTATCTATATAGAAATGATCTGCAAGAAGACAGCACTGAGCAAAAGCATGTTAGCCACAAGAGTCAACTTGGGATCCAACCTCACTAACATGGACAAGGGAATTGGCATCAGAGGCTGATGCCAAGTTTCCCAGTGCTGCAGTTTCCCAGTGAGAAGAGCTGCTGCTCCTTGGCATGTATAAAAACGCAGATGAACTCCAAAGAACATCACAAGTTTTAAAAGACAGGGTCTCGTCAGAGCCTCTAAGAGGGGAAAAAGAGTAATGTGGAATCGAGTAACTGATTGCAAAAAATGCACCGAACACAGAGATTACCATAGAGAAGTTAAAAGCAATGGAAAGTTTCATTCTGGAAAGAAAACCTGCAGGTATTAAGAGACTGTTGAAACTACTCCATTTAAATTAAAGCTGAAAATCTGTGTTCTGTACAGCTCGGAGAGAAAACAGTTCCCAAACATGTACAGCATCAGTGTGATAAATGGACTGTTTGGGATAATAAATGCAGTCAAATTTCTCCAGAATGGGAATTACTTTGGGGAAAGGAATCTAGTTTACTTCTGAAAAGTTTTACAAGCTCTTGCAGTAAGAAGAGGCAGGCACTCCACATGATCCCTTTAGACCATAGGCATGCCAAAGGAAGGGAAAAGCCGTGGGGCATTCCCTTTGCTTGGAATGCTTACTGGGCTTCTAAACTGGCAGATACCCTGTGTGTATAAAGATGCCTACCTAATACTTCCAGTACATGCTGGAAGAAAAGAGGGGACTCTGTAGTTATCCAGTCATTTCCAAGCACAGAGGAAACACGGTAGCAAGCAAAGGTGTAAGAGGCTGCTGCTGGAAATGCCTTGCCCGCTCCCGTGTCCGGGTAGCTGCAACTCCTCTTGAAAGCTGCTCTGTAAAGATCCTTAACTCTGGCCTGTCTCCTAAACAGATACATGGGAGCTCTGCAGATTTGGGACTTCACAAAATAGTGTATGTGCAAAAATGCCAAGCAGATGACACAGCACTGCTTCATCTCATGGAGAAAAAATGAAAGCTCTGGCAGTGATAAGAAAAAATAGATCTGTTTTGCAAGCAGTTGCCATTGGCAGCAAGGGAAACACGGTGCTGGGGAAGCCTGGGAGATGGGGCTTGGAGGCTGAGCAGTTTGCCCTCGATGGAACGGTGTTTGCTTGGGCCTGTATACAGAAGGTCATTTGATGCCAGTATCTGCAACAATAACATGGAAGGGTTTTATTTGCATTCTTTTATGAATGCAAGAAAAAAAACCCCTTACAATTTCCATTTATACAATTCTCTTTCCCAAATTATGAAGGCCGTTTCTTACGTAAGAAAAGGAATAATAGACCTCCTGATGAAGGATTTCCAATTAAAATGTGTGGCATGTGGTATGTGGCATTTAATATAGCTTTGTGTCTTTTTTTTCATTTAACTTTTTCCCTTAGTTGCTGCAGACGATCTGTGCCAGAGCTTGCATGTTTTATTCCCTTTTATAGAAGAATAGATTTCTAAAGTTGTGCAGAGATCCCAGAGTACACATCAGAGGCTGCTGCACAGATAGGCTATCAAAATCTCCATAGGATGACAGAATTATAACCTACTTAAAAGAAAATATTCTGGAATGTCTTTTATTTGCATACTTTTCTTTTTTTCTTTTTCTTTCCCAGCAGATGACTATTGAAAATGCATGCATTTCCAGTATCTGTTGAAAACAGACTTCGAATGTTTGAATGTGTGTAAAATTTCCCCATTGATATGTTGCACCTAAATGCTTCATAGATTAGTTTGGAAAAAAACCTCACAAATATTACTGCCGATTTGCTTGTTTTCATCTAGTCTTCTTTGCTGATGCAAAAAAAAAGGTTCATAGAAATTAATATTGCATAAGCATGTACTGATGTGAAATAAATTGGACTAACTTGTGGAGAAAATCTTGGCAGTCTGGCTTGCTCCATAATGAACAGGAGCATGCGTTCAGGATGGGCCAAGATGCCCTTTGCTCAGCAAAGCTACTGTGCAGTGGGCAGAATTGGAAAACCAGGGAGCAGTTAATTAATGGGCTCTGTGAAGAGCCCGTTGTGGGTACGGAATAAATGTCAAGTCACGCAGAAAAAAATGCTGCCCAAAATTGGTAATATGCTTCCTCTCTCAAATCAGCACGAAATAAGGCTGAACCTGTCAGCAGCCGTTCTGATCACCTGTAAGATAGAAATTCAGGCTGATTCAGATTACATTTCATTTCATAAATGTCACTGCACTGCTTTTTTATCTCTTTTCTGTATTCTGCCTCCTCTTTTTCGCAGTAAACTCGGGGGGGTGCAGATTCTCATTTTATAATTGTACATGAATTAGTTGTATGCTCCTCCGTAGGCATGGCAGCATAAAAAGTTAAATAATAATAAGTGCCTGCTTATCATGAAGTATGTGAGTAATGCCCCCCCATGTAGCAGAACACTTGGGCATTTGTGTTCGAGCAGCTCTCGCATGTAGGGACGGAATTACTCACTGGCTTATGATCCCGTTTATGTTGAAGGGCTTCGCGGGCTCCAGCGGGGAGATATCCTGATTTCACAAATGCTGATCTGTGTGACTCCTTCCACTAGAGGTATTTTTGTATTTAAATTCAGTTCTGTGGAGCTGTTCTTATGGAGAGAGCTACTTCAGTGAATATTACAGCTTGATCCCAGGTCCATTCAGTGTTTTTACTGCCCTAACCATTCACTATCACAACATCCAAGCTTTTGTCCTATTGCTAAAAACTCCTGCTATCACAGTATTGTGTTTCAATGTATGTTTCAAGTGAAGCAGTTTTCCTCTAATGAGGGGCAGGAACAGGCAGAGGTACTTCCAGTGAGGGTGACTGAGTGAAGGGCTGAGCAAGCGAAGCAGAACGTCTCAGGTGTGCGAGGGAAGCGGTACCACATCGTTCTGGACAGCACTGGCTGCCATGCTAGAAAATTGGCACTTTCACACTTACAGCAAAGGAAGCAGTATATCCTGCATCTACTTTCTGCTGAAGTGTTCTTTTTCTGCACAGGAAAGCTGTGGAAACAGTAGGCAGGAAGAATTGACAAGTCTTACTGATCAGTGCTAGTGTTTTGCCTTGTAGAACCCTTAGTGTTTCTGTTCGAGCACCTTCATAACCTCAAATTTTGGATCACTCTAGACTGCCTCGCATCCTTCCACAGTCTAGAAGTCTCCTTTACTTACCCATCAGAGCAACTTAGTAGTTGAATATGCTCTCCTGCTTTTTCCTTGGTTTCTGGGCGGCTTTTCCGTGATCCTAGGGCACCATGCCAGCCCCAGATGTGAGCTAGGCAGCGGCTGCACAGGATAATGGTTACAGCTGGTTACATGTCCATGTGCTTGTCCTTGGCAGTGCTTCCAATCCAGCTGCGCCTGAGGCGAATGAAACCGAGTCCAGATGTTGCTGAGTGTCAAAACCTACTAAAATAGAACCCGAGCACTGGGGCTTTCTCGTAACAAAACCTCTTGGGCTTGTTCGAGATGTCCCAGCACCCTTGGATGGTCCCATCCCCTTCAGGACATGCAAGTGATTCAGGCGTGAAAACCTGGTGTTTTAATCCATGGCCCGGTGTTTCTTGTGGCTGTTGTTGCCTCTTGCAAGATGACCGTCCTCGGCTCATCTTCTCCCTGCTTTCTCCTGCTGTGTTTCTGACTTCACCACCTGCACGGTGGCGTGAACACCATAGTCAGACCTTGTAGGGATTTGTAGCATCCATATCATGCATCAGTCCTCCTCACCTACTGGTGTGCAAACCGTTAAAATCCCACTGCTGTTTTCAGTAAGAAACATTTCTGCTTAGTACTGACAAGGTCCTGTCATGGCTCACATTTTTCCTGGCAAACTCAGATTACAAATAGTTTTTCAGCCCCTAGAGGTAGAAAGCATAGACCTGTCTCTAAACTTTGGCCTAGGATGACTTCCCAAGGATGATTTCCTAAGTTAAATGTTTCTGTTACATAGGAAGGCACAGATAGTCAAAGTGATGGAAGCAGTGAGTAATTCAGACACACACAAAAAGAGGATTTTTCTTAAAAGATGAGAAAATTTGGGCTTCTTTTTATTGCTATTTTAGAGATGTCGGGGAATAATCAAGACAAGTTTTACTGTACAAGAAATGAGGCTAGGAACTTAACTTCTATTCGAAAACTCTATACAATCACCTGACTCTATGAAGTGATGCTTTAAGAAAAACACTAGATTGTGCAAAATTCACAGTAAAGTCTCATGAGTGAATAACTTGATTCCATACTTGCTACTGGCAGAGCAGCCCATGGGATGTCATCAGCCAGCAGGATTGACAGCTAAGCAGTGTGTGCCCAGGCACCCAGACATTTAGTACCGGTCCCAGCACCAAACTAGACTGTGTCTTCACCCAGAGAGCGGGTTGGCCCCAGCTGAGGTCTTGCAGGCTGTGTATGGGGAAGGAACCTCCTTAGAGACAGAGTTCCTGTCTTCTTGCACAGTAGTAACAATACTGTTGGGTGGCGTTTGCTCCTGCTCTACACAGCTGGTTTTGTTCCACTCAGGCTCCTTTGCTCTGAACCTATTAGGTGTGGGGGAAAGGGAGATAACTCAGATCTCCCGAGCAGAAAATAATGACCTGCCAACAGGGATCTTCTGTAGATACATGGGCTCGTCCTAATGTGGAAGAATTGAGGGGAAAAATCAAAGTTCTGAATGTCAGCCTTGGAAATCTTTTGCTTAATCTTGAAAAGTACTGAGCTACTCTGCTTTTCCCTTACAGAATTGGAATGCCAGGAGCGACAGCAGTGCGAATTGTCTCCAGCTCCTTCAACCTCTCCTCAGCCAGGGAGTCATGGGCTGAGGCTATCTGGGCTTTTCATCTTCCCTCAAAATGAGACTGCCAGCAGAGATACCAAGGTACAGCACATTACTTAAATTAATAAGCAATTTTGTCAGGCTAAAATATTTTAAAGCTGATGACTACCTAGATTAGCTACAAGGAGCTGATCAGCCACAGGAGCACAGAGCCTAACACCAAGTAATTTACTCTACTTTTCATCTTCTTCATGCTGAATAGAGTGGGATTTTTTCAATATCTTGAGGGCTTTTTGCGATTAACTCAGCTGTGTGGCAGAAAGACTATTTCTGTTCAGTAAAGCCTGGGGATAATAGTAGGGCACTTTATAAGGACCTTGGCCCAAGAGCCTTTGCAGAATAGCTTTTTGAATTATCCTCATATATAAATGAAATTGAGGAACAAATATTCCTCTGTGAAAACAGAGGAACAAATATAAAGCTACAAGACATTTTAGAGTATATCAAGTTAAATATTGGAATAGCCAGACTATCTTCCTGTCTCCCAGGCTTGCGTTCTCTAAAAGAGAAGTAAGGAGCAAAGAAGTAAAGGAACAAAACATCCTTAAATGTGATGTCTAAACTAGATTAAGAAGAGCTATAAATATTGCACACTGCTGGGGTGAAATCCTGTTCCCCCTCAAGTCAGTGAATGTTTTGTCACTGCCTAACAGGGTCAGCACTTCACTCTCCATTTCCAGGTTAATATTTCACTTGAAGAAATGTAGGCCAGTGGTGCAGGTATCAGAAACAATCATTTAGTTTTAAAATCAGTCTTTTGTTTTACTTTCTTGCTTTCCTGTATTTACACAAGCTGTATACGTAGGGCACCACATTTATAAAAGCTATCATTTCTTTGGGAAAGAATATTGTTTGCTCTCCTGAATAATTCATGTTGGAGTTCTCTTTTAATCCTCCATCAAATGTGCCATTCTTGTATCTTCATAAAGGAAAAGGAAGGAAAACGACACTCTAAAGCTGATTTATGAATTAGACCATGAACATTAAAAATATATAAAGCATTGGTATAAATGACAAGTTCAGCTCAGATTCTAGTGCAGTTATGTCAGTACCTCTGGAATAACACTCTTGGTTCTGTACAGATTTCCACTAGTTTAACTAAAAGATCTGGCCCTGACTTATAGAGTATGAAAAATGATTGTAAGAGAGAAATATGAGTGTATTTTCTTTCAATTTAGCCTTGAGTAATGTGGCTGTTAATACATGTAAGAGTTGAAATCATAAAGAAAAAAAGATTAATTTCGAAATGCTTGGAATACAGTATAATTTCAACAGTTAATGTAATCCATAATACTTGTGCAAACAACCAAATAATAGTTGCCAGAAGAGCTTTTTATCTCAAATCCTATATAATCCATTATAGTAAGGTATAAATATTTTAAATGGAAATGGAAGAAGCCAGTAGTACCTTCCCAAAGCCCCTGGGCTCCGCAGGCGCAGCAGGTGAGGTGCTTCATTGCATTTCTTGCTGCCCCTTTGCTGTCCAGATCAGAATAGCGCGAGCGCTTTCAGCACCACGTGAGGTTCAGCGCCACCCGGTCACTTGGACCTCAGTGGAATCACCTGCCACCAAATGTCTAGTGTTGGCAACTCCCACTCGCTTTCCTGTGTAAGAGAGGCACTGCAGCTTGTATACAGTGCCATTGCAAAGCTGCTTATCTTGGGGGTACCTATGAAACAGTAAAGAGCAATAACCAGTTGTGTACCTCCTTGGAGAATGCGTGTTTAAAAAGTCCAGGGGAATTAAAAGTGCAGATCAATCCCACAGCATATAAAAGACTATCACTGGTACCTGAGCTGGCCAGTTCTGAAATGCCAGCTCTTGTAGCTCCCAGCCTCGTTCAGGCTGCAGCAATCAGCCAAACCTGGTTTTCATCCTTGGCATTGGCTGCCTCAGTGCGACTGAGTTCCTGCCTGTGGCTTCTGTGAGCCGCCGTGTGCCTTAGCGGTCAGCAAAGACGTGGGCTGCACTGGGGGACCTCAGAAGCTGCATCTCATCTGCAGCTCACGGAGCAGCTGCCTGTGAAGGGCAGCGAGAGCTCTATTGTAAGGAAAAGGAATTTAAGGAAAGAGTGGAGTGAAGCCTAAGTCTGTGTTTCCCAGGATTGTCTTGGAAACAGTTAATGACTGAAGGCCGGGGCCTCAGAGGGGCTCAGGTCTCTCATTTGCACCCGCATGTGTTTCAGTGAGCTCTGGACACCTAACTAGAAAATGGGTTCCTGTCTTGGATCTGCTTTAAGAAATGAGAAGTTTGTACGGGAGACTTTTTGAGCAAAACACCTGCTGATTGTGGTCAGGTTTTGTCGGAAGGGGGAAGCCTCCAGTTTAAAGATCCATCCAGGACGACTGGAGTCAAGGCAAGTTTAGCCATTGATCTGGAGGAGCAGGTGCAATCGTTAGGGGGCCAGTCCTGCTCCAGCTGAAGTCAACTGAATTGCTACAGCTAGCTGGAATTCAGCAAACCATTAGTAGAAGTGCAGTAGAAATGTCCTTAAGCCTTTGTGCAGCGGAATGAACTCACCTTGGGGCAGAGTTTGTCTCCTTGAGCCAGGGCAGCGCTGCACAGAGCTCCTTGCAGCAGCAGCAGCTTCTGCCCCGTGTTGCTGCTTGCTTGGAGAGCATCCAGGGGCTCTCGTGTGTTCCAAGCTAACTCTCCCTCTTGAGATGCTGGATCCAGGCCCCGCTGTGCTGCTCTCACTGTGGGCTTTAGGATCCCTGCAGAGCTGTGACTGTGCATAGAATGACATGTACAGATGAGCCAGCATCACATCAGCATCGGCTTGCCTCTGATTTATATACATGTGAAAAGATGTTTTACAAGGCCTAGAATTTCTGTATACACATGTATATGTGTATATACACATATGCTTTCCTACATATATTCTTTTATTAGTACTGTGTTTTGTGTGGTGGATTCCAGTAAACATCTAATTTGTGTTCTAGTTAGGCACATGGAAGTAGTGTGTCATTGAAATGCCTGATTAAGAACATAAAAATATCTGCTTTCCTCTCTTGCTCATTTTCTTTGCTAATGCTCCATAGTTTGTATATCTACTAAAAATAAATAATCAGATTTTGCTTCTCTAAGTTTCCCCCACTTAGGTGATTTACGTATGCATAAAATAAATGCATTTTTTAGAAAATTTAAAAGCAAAGTGACCACAAACTTCAACAGGGTAACTACAGCTCCTTTGGAATTCCTGTGGTGCTCTTTTATACTGTCTACAATTCAGGATCTGAATTACTCTGTGAGTCTTTAAAATCATTGCTCCGATTATGATCAGGTTGGGGTTTTTTTACCTCTTTAAAAACTGGTTTGAACTTTCCCATCTGAACCGCAGCCCGAAGAACCGACAGGCTCTGCACACCTCATTTAAGGCTTAACCCAGCATCAGGGATAAATCTGCTTCGGTCTGTCACGCCGCTGCTTAAAATGCCCTGGAGCTTGAGAGTTTTTGGCTGCTTATTTAGCACATTGGTTCATTACGATCTGTACTGGCTTGGAATAGATTTCTGCAGTCCAAGTTCTGCATAGTGTACTTTTATTCCACTATTAATAATTGCTAAAAAAAAAATCTGTTCAAAGAGATAATAGAGACAACTTGATCGGACCATAAGCTGAAGACTCTTAGTTATGTCCAAGCACATGTGATTAGATAACAGACAATTAAACTCCCCAGATTAACCCAGAAACACTGAGTCTTGTCTGTCACCCAAGTGCAATTTTGTTTTTATGTGCTCTTGCTGGCATGTTCAGGGCTACTCACAGGTTGATTGAGTAGGTTCCTCTAAGAAAGGCATTGATGCCACCACTGCTTGCTCCCAGGCTCTAGCAAAGCCTTTGTGGGAAGATAAAATGACACAGCAATTCATTTTGCTTTAGGCCATCATGATGCTACAAGGGTCAAAAAGATGCCTAGCGATAGATTTACATTCTGTCCAATTTTTAAGGATTTGAATGCAGCTTTCCTAGCTTCATTCATAGGACTTGGCTCTCTACGAATGTCGCTCTCCCTTTTTTATGCTCCTTCATTCTTCTTTTATTCTTTCATTGTCAGAAGAGAAGGCAGAGAGACTTATTTAGTGCATTGGGGAACCACCTTCCAACTGTTTGGATTAGCTTAGTATCAGAAAATAACCACGTTATTGCCACAGTATTATTGTTACTTCATTATTTATTTTGTCCAAGAGTTTTTGGCCAAAAATTATTTCCTTTACTGGAGGGGACAGTTTTGGAGGATACAGAATCCGGGCAGGTCACATAGAGCAGTACAAGTGTTCTGACCATGGCTTGGGGAGTCTTTTGATTTTAACCAAAGATTAAATTTGGGTCAGAATAAATATGTCATCTCACCATCCTCTCCTTTCACACCTGTATTTGTGAGATAAATGGGCATCACTACTGGAAAAACTGCAGAAGCTGAAGATTTTATTATGTTAAATCTCACCTGTATCATTGCATTTCCTCTACTTTCTTTTATCCCTATTTACTTGTATTCTATATTATTGTTACTGATTTTGCTAGTAATGTAACAATTATGTATTAAGGAGCTCAGGTCAGATTCCCAGCTCATCTGCATCTCCCGACCTCTATGGAAAGCTGTGGGGATCTGCTGATTTTTAGCAGCTGAACATCTCACCCAGCTCTCATGCAATTATTTTGCTAGATTACAATCTCCAGATAGGAATATCTAATGCTGCTAATTATTTAAAACTTTTATCAGTGTAATTATAATGAAAAAATATGCCATGGAAAAGTGTTTTCTATACTGAATATGGTCAGGCTCATCCCTGCCCACCTAGACTTCCTAATGGATGTAGAATTCATAATGAATGACAATGTCATGTCGTTCAGACATGAGCCTGTAAGAGGGAGCTCTGGGGTGGCACTGAGAGATTATTAGTGAGACATGAACAGATCTGAGTAAAAGATGCTGCTCTATTAATTTTTTATTAAAGATGTGGGAAGCTTCCATCAAGGTCCTTACAGGAGAGTAAAGGATGAGTGTCTCCAACTCCTCCGTGAGGCACAGACCCCGTGCTGAGCATCCAAGCTCAGTTACTGAACTTTGCACTGGGCTTTGTGAGGATAATTTGAACTTAAGAGTCCAAGGGATGCCTGTTGTTGCTGAGCGTTCTGTTTTCAGATAGCTCTGCTTAGAGCAAAATATTCACTTAGATTTTGTTAGATACTCCAAGAAGCAACTTGTCATCCAACCTGCACGTCAGTAACTGTGCCTCTGGTGGCTAAAGATAGATGGCTCACGTCAACGGCGAGGAGCAGGAGAATATATGTCACTTGGATCTTCAGTTGTTTGTGATATAAATCACTTTTCCCATTAAGTTCCATCTGTTTCAGAAGGGTGACAGATCGGAATTTGTGGTGTCCTGTCCTTGGGTGTTATCCGAAGGACGCCGCGAGGTATTTTGGGGTTGGCAGCGGCGCTGGCTATTTTGGCTGGCGCTGCGCAGCATGAACTGGGACTCCCTGTTACCAGCCCTGGGCATGTGCTGCAGGAGCAAACATTGCCTCCTATCTACGACCTGCATCTACTGAGAGGAAACTGCTGGTGCTGCCCAAAAATGAGGAGGGAGGCTAAAATGTATGTATATAGTCGCCGTGTCGCAGTGATTGAGGGCAGGCTGGGTTTTGCAGCATGACCTCACATTCTGAGGCTGTGAAGTTCCGGTGAAGCTTTATGAAGAATCACTTTGTTTATATCAACAACTTAATTGGTTTTTCACAACTTTTTAAAGAACTCATCTTTCCTAAATAGAGGTTGTCTATGATCACTCAGTCATAAAAAGCCTGCTGCCTTGTTCTGTTTGAAGAAAGGTAGTTTAATGAGCAGACGTTCGGTATTGGACCATTGCATTGGCCAAGTAAAAATCACCAGTAAAACTGTCATGCTTCTGGCTCATGAATTGAGTCTTTTAAGCGTTGTTATCATCTGCCTGTCTCTCAGGAAGGAGGGTATGGTCTGGCTTCTTTGCCAAGCTCTGGCTGTATGTCTGCAGCCCTCCCTCGGCGGGCAGCGCGGGGCAGCAGCCCCGGGAGCGAGGGCAGGCCCGGGAGCCGCGCGGATCCGGCCCCATGTCCCACCACAGGGCTGCTCCACGCACGGCGCGTGGCCTCCAGCCGCTGGCACGTGAGGGCTGCATGGAAGGATGTTGGGTTGGCACA